>JASCQY010000031.1:13654260-13665158 GCA_030264315.1 Sardinella tawilis
CTCCGGGGCTGGGCCTGGGCCTGGGCGGCGGCCGCGGCCGTGGCAGCGGCCAATCGGGCACGGGCGGCCGCCTTGGAACGCTTGTTCTTCTTGCAGAGGGTGTAGCAGTTGGGCTTGTCCCTGGAGCACAGCTTCAGCCGGATCTTGAGGTCGGACGACTTGGCCAGCGGGTCCTTGCTGTCCTGCGTGTAGGAGTTGAGCAGCTGCCTCACGTGCGCCACCTGGTGTTTGGAGAGCTGCGTGGAGTTCCTGAAGACCTTGTCGCACTGCGTGCACTGGTACTGCTTCTCACCGCCGATGGTCACCTCCACGCCACCGCTGCTGCCGCCGACGGCGACGCCCCCGCCGCGGCCCCCTCCCCGGCCCCCGCGCCTCTTCTTGGGCTTGCCCAGGCTGGGCGCCACCAGGCTGAGCTCCGGGAGGGCCAGGTGGGCCCCGCGCGAGCCCTTGGGCCCCCCACCCATCCCCCCGGGACGGGCCTTGCCCTTGTGGATCAGGCGGTGGCGGGAGAGGCTGGAGCTGTGGTTGAAGTGCTTGCCGCACAGGTTGCAGGTGTGCAGCCTCTTGGCCTTGTGACTCTTCTTGTGGATGGCCAGCAGGCGCTTGCCGTTGCAGTGCACGCCGCACACGTTGCACACCAGCGTCTTCTTGCCCTCGCCGGGCTTGCCGTACTCGTCCTTGTGCTGATTGGCTGCGGCCGCCGCGGCAGCTGCTTGCGCGGCGGCGGCTGCTGCTGCTGCTTGCGCGGCGGCGATGGCTTTGGCTCCGCCCCTGCCGTGCGTCTGCACGTGGCGAGACAGGCTGGACGAGTGGCTGTAGCACTTGCCGCACACGTGGCAGGCGTGGGAGCCGCTGCCCTTGGGGGCCCGTGTGCCGGTTCTTCCGCCGCCTCCTCTCCACCGGGGCGGCGCCATTATCTCGTCGTCGGGGTCGGTGAGGCCCAGCTGGCTGATGCCGGGCTCTGTGTCGTCGTCTGAGTCGCTGCGGCCGTCCTCCTGCTCGTCCTCCTCATCTGGCAGCGGCACCTCCACGCTCTCCTCCACAATGCATTCTGGGTAGACCGACTCGTAGTGAGCGAAGAAGCTCTCGTCCGGCTCCGCCTTCAGTTCGCCGGGCACGAATCCCTCCTCCGAGTCCTTCTTCACGCACGAGATGGTGAACTTGGAGCCCACCTCTGCCCACTTGACCACGTACTCGATGGGCTGGGTGTCCAGCTCCACTGTGATGAAGTCCGCGCCCAGAGCTTCGGGCTCTGACGATGTCAGCTCCGTCTCGGCGTCCTCCATCAGGCCGGCTAAGTGCTAGCCCCTGGGCTTCTATGTATGTGTGTGTGTGTGTGTGTGTGTGTGTGTGTGTGTGTATGTCTGTGTCTGTGAGGGGGTTCTCCTCGGCACAGCTGACTGGTCCAAAATACTCAACACTCTGGGGGAGGAAAGAAAACATTGGAAAAAAATGTTACCAGTGAAACAAAAGTCATCACTGAAATAACGAAATAAGGAAATAAATTCAAATGAACTCAGCGTATTCACTCATCATTTAATGTTTCACTTCATGATTCGGGTGGATTTCAGTTCCACCCACGTTTGGAAATGTTACTGTGTTTACGTAAATGAATGGTTCATAAATGATTAGCTAATGAATGAATTTCAATTCTACTCCACGCCGGAAGCATTCATGAACACAATTGTAGTCTCGCGATTCAGTTCGGACAGACGGAGGGGTGCAGACGAAATACATCATGACCTACATTAAAACCGTCATTCGGATGAAGAATACAAGCCAAAGGAATTCTTCGGCGCGTTGGTAGTTCGACAATACATATTTTCAAACCAATAAATAAATCATCGATTATTAATACACCTCAAAGCAACAATTTCCTGGGTCAAAATAATTAATGAGGCTGCCTCCCGTATGAGGTAAACGGCAGCAGTTTCCTCCTAGGCGGGATGATGCGACGCACAGACTGCCTGCATGCGGGCTTTCCGTGTCTTGTCCCGGCAGTCTTCCTAACGCCAATCTCACGAATTATTCTAATTAATCCACTCACCTATTGCTGAAATAGCACAATATTTGACAAATCGGATGCATTTAGTCCCCAAATTTATCAGACAAAGCAATGCATCGATAAACAGGAAATACAACATTGCAAGACCCGAGACAGGCACAATGCATTCTGGGAAAGGATTAAAAGGGCTGTTGTAGCCGAGGCCGCCCGATCACTAAAATCCCACGTCAAAAAATGCTTACATTGGAGAAAAACAACTCACCATCCAGTAAAATATCTCATTTGCATGAATGAGTCAATATGATCGGCGACATATCTAGTCTACGATGAAAGACTCTGACCTTGTCGCGGCAAGAAACGGAAGAGACACTCGTCATAAGCTGGGTGGCGAGATATAATAGGGCCTCAATTCAATCGGCCCGCCATAAATTTGCGCTCATCATCACACACTGACAATGTAGCCTACCACAATGCACTCATCCGTCAATTCTCAACGACACACCAGTGCGAGTCAACCGCCAAATTCTTTACACGTAAAACTTCCAATATTTCCACTCATGGAAATCAGCCGAATCGTCAACACCGTGATAAAGAGCCAATAATGGACGGCCTATTTCATGAACCGGTGTTCACCAACACGACAATTCACATTCTAACCAAACAGTGAGCTTATTGCTGACGCTGACTAGGTTGTGAGAAACAGTCTGCAACAAATGACGGCATACTTGTAGTTAAATTTGGCATGAAGGTTCTTTGTTACACCCGTCGGATAACAAGGAAATGCAGACGGCTACGATTATGGAGTTCATTTGACTACATTAAGCATATATTACCAATGAATTACACACAAACACATTATTTATGTATCGTGAAAGGTAATCGTTTCTCCATCAAGTCAGCATGTTGGGATGAATACACTCATCACGAATTCGGGGACCGAACGCTGTGGCATCTAGTTAACAATTCCCTTCGGAGAATCTGACAAGATGCTTGGAAGATTACTGTAAAATGTTGAGCGATTTCACGACATTTTGCACTTGGAGGTCTAGAATCCACAAATTCGATGTAATTACCGTAGTTCTGCCCTTAAATTTGTTGTCTTGGCCCTCGAAGAAATCTATGTCGTTTCGGTTTTGCCGCACCTCTGCCAGATCATAACCGATGTCTTCGCGAATATCAATTCTTTGCGGCCCTAGTCTTTCTCCGCCGATTTTAAAACGAGAAGAAAACAATCGGCCGAGAGGCCTGCGCAGCCATCAGTTTTTCCGTATGGCATAAGGATCTTCATCGCCAGCTCTCGCTGCTTTGTCATTGGGCACTGAGCCAAATGTAAAAGAAGCATGCGCGTGCTGTCGTAAAAGCTGTTGTAAATGCCCTAGAACCTAAAAATAATACTCGCGTTAACCCTCTTTGTTTTACTGGATATGTATTGATGGCCAATGCGTTGATATTACTGACTTCCAAAGTGAGAATATGTAATCCTTAAAAACATGAATGATGACTGGACACCTTTGCCCGCGCCAGTCAGATTTGACGGCGTTTAGTGTTACAACTGCTTTACGGCAGTCAGACATGTTCAAAACACTACTTGCCGAAATGTGCCAGGCTGTCTGTGTCAACATATCTATAGAAGATTATATTGTATGTAACTTTATTGCACACGCAACTGAATAATGGTTGCTATTCTTACTTTAGAGTTCAAGTCTTATTTGGCACCCTAAGTCATTATCAGGTGGCAAAAACAACTTAATTGTTTTAGCATATCATTTGATCTGCACAGCATAATTTCATTTCACTTTTAATAAGAACGCCGGTCAATTCGATTTACCTTGACCTTGCTACCTTGATAGCCAAGCCTTAGGTAATCGGAAAAGATTTATCTTAAGTGGTTGGCTGACACTAATAATAGTAGTTGAGCTGGTAAGTAATTGGAGCAGTAACGTTACCAGGAGAAGAACGCAGTGCTAGTTGTTGGCTAACGGAAAAATATCAAGGATGGACGATAACTCCTCGACATCAGAGGGAACACCCAAAAGCGGTCTCAGCGGACTTCTCAGGGGGACCACTCCGGGCTATTCCAACACGGATCTAGCCGGTGTACCGTGTAAGACTCAGCCTTCATATTCCACAGTAGTGAAATTGGACTGTATTGGCATCATATTGGTTGTAATAACTACATCAGGGGTGCAATTCTAAGCAGGTGGTTTAGTGGTCGACTTTGATAAATTAAGCTGCAGGCAGTGGTAAACCTGACCTGAAAAGCCTGGATTCCTCATTCTGGTAACTAACGTTAAACAAAACAAACTGAATTTTCCTTCGGAACCAGGGATTTTCCTGTTTCTACAATCAGAAATAATAAAAAGCAATGGTTTAGTTTAAAAATCGGGGACAAAGTGGGTTTTCTGGTATTTTGCTGGCAACAGACCACCCAATCAGGAACTGTACCCCAGGGTCGAATGGTCATCATACTCGGAGTAGCAGGTTTACCAATTTCTCACAGCCAGGTTTATCACTTAACTACTTTCTTGGTACACCCCCCTAGTTGCAAATACCTAAGGTGCTGTTTTATCCCTGCAGTGACGGGTATGAGTCCCCTGTCGCCATACCTGAATGTAGACCCACGGTACCTTATTCAGGTAGGTAAACAGACAGGTAACTTACTCTGATAACACTGTTTTGTTTTGTTTGTTTGAAGTGCAGCCGTTTTCTATTTTTGAGCAAAGAGACGGTGAAGGCCTACTGTAGGCTATGTGTATTTGAAGTGGCTGTATGGAGCCAGCAGATGCCTGTGCTTCATATTGATCTGACGAAAAAATTTGTCACGGCAATCCGTGGCGCTGTTACGAGGCTGGATCTCTGGCCAGCCTCCAGGCCTGTGCTGCGCTCAAGGCTTGACTCTGACCTTTGGCCCTCTGTCCTGCAGGACACGGATGAGTTCATCCTGCCCACTGGTGCCAACAAGACAAGGGGGCGCTTTGAGCTGGCCTTCTTCACTATCGGCAGCTGCTGCATCTCAGGTGTGTGTGTGTGTGTGTGTGGGGGGGGGGGGGGCAGTCTGCTCCTCACTCTCCTCCCCTTCAGAAAGAGAGAGAAGCGCTGGAAGTTTGTAAGACATCAGACAGGATTCACCTAGGATCAGCTTCACATTAAAGACACACCATGGGAATTTCAGGTGTTCTTTTTTTAAGACCATTACTTTAGGGAACATCTCCAAATGAATGTGGATGGCATGTGAAGGGTGGAGATATATAAGTGTCATTTCCACTAGCCATCCAGGATATGTACAGCTCCTGGAGGGTGAAACCTTAGCAGCATGACATTACTGACGCATGAAATATCCAGCCCCCAGGCCTCATGCTTGACAGCCCTGCCTTAGAGCAGGTTTGGATGGGTCTGCGTGCCTTTTACGGAGCCAGTCCACCAGTTTAACACCAAGCCCTTTGTATTAGTGTATGTAAGGTTTCAGCTGCTCATTGGCTGAATCCTATCTCCACTAAGCCAGACACCCTGTGCCCTCAAATTTGTAACTGAGTAAGCATTGGGATTGGCTGATTCCTGAGTCAGGCAGTGGATGAAACCTTTGAGAACTCAAGGGCATAGGGTTACTGGGGACCTTGTCAGTATTGGGATTGCCTGATTCATGGCTGTGAGTGAAGCCTGTGAGGCTTTTTATGTGTCTCAATGTGTGGGGACATTGAGATTCAGACATTGCTAAACCCTTTCGATTCTGGTTAGGAGTCTTTTCTGGGTGGAGTGTAACGGATGCCAGCTAGCCTAGCTGTGTGTGTGTGTGTGTGTGTGTGTGTGGAATGTTAGTAAAACCTCTCTCCCGACAAAGAACATCCTAGTCTGTTGACAGGGCCTGGGCTTTTCAATCAACGGACTAGGACTAGCGCTGGGGCTGGTGCTGGGGCTGGGGTTGGGGCTGGGGCTGGGACTGGGGCTGGGGCTGGGGCTGGGGCTGGGGCTGGGGCTGGGACTGGGACTGGGGCTGGGGTGGGGACTGAGGCTGGGGCTGGGGCTGGGCCTGGGGCTGGGGCTGGGGCTGGGCCTGGGGCTGGGACTGAGGCTGGGGCTGGGACTGGGGCTAGGCATGGTTGGAGCTGACAGCAGCATGGGGAGAAGGAGGAAGAGGAGGAGGAAGGGAATAATAGACCGGTCGAGGTGCTGCCCTCGGGGTACTGGGGTGGGGTGAGGTTGGGTGGGGTGTAGGGGTGGACAATGAGCCGTTCTGTGCAACAGATACTGCTGTCAAACAAAACAGCCTTTATACACAATTTGGTGTGTTATGAAGGCAAAAGAATGGCCCTGACACATTGTGACAAAGATGCCAGTGTCCCAAATGTCCTGCGTTGTTGCAAATGTGAGTTCACAACTGATTTCCACCCACCCACACACACACACACACACACACACACACACACACACACACACTGCCCATTTCTTCAAAAGAGAAACCTTCAGTGCCACCCTGCAGATATGCCCACAGTGGCATCTTTTGTGGACTGGGCCTTTGGGACTGTTTCATATGGCAGAGCTGGAACAGCTCCAAACTGTCTCTATGCTCTTTATGCATTCTTCTCCAGCATGAGAGCAGGCAGCAGCAGAGGCTCCAGAACTTCTGCTAGTCATGACACTGTAGGGCTCACAGTTTAACAGGACAGGAAACCGAGGCCTTGCACCAGTAGAGGCCCAGTGTGAAAACAAGAGAGAGAAAGAAACGAGAGAGGGACAGAGAACTGCCCTGTGCCTGGCAGCAGTCTGTGATGGAAAGAGAGAGAGAGAGAGAGAGAGAGAGAGAAAGAGGGAGGGAGAAATGGAGGAGAGAGGTGGTTAATGTGTTAGTCGCTCAGCAGTAACCTGGATCCAGTCTCTGTGCTAGAACAGGAAGCCTGAGCACGTGTCACAGAGATCAATGGCCTCACTGACAAGCCTCGCGTCACCCCTACGGTTGCGTGCCTCTTCAAACAAACAGGGAGTGGGTGCAGCGCCGCAGTGAGCGAGTAGCTTTCGTCTCGGGTAAACAAAGTGTTTTTCTGCCACACGTCCCAGGGAGCTCTGATGAAAACACATCTTTTGTTGTAGTGCCGCAGTTTTAACAAGCTCTATTATGAAAAAAAGCATCTAGAGGTGGGTCCGCAGAATGTGTAATTTTCATACAATGATCATACATTTAAACCGTTAAAGGTTACAATACCACATTAATGTTGCTCTAATTTACTTGCATCTGTGCGCTTTTGATGCGCGTGTGTGTGTGTGTGTGTGTGTCTGTGTGTGTGAATGTGTACAGTGTTCACATGTGTCCAACTTTGATACCTCACAAAGTGTGTGGCAGAGACAATGAGCCGTCAGCCGCCACAGGAAGCGGCATCCCGGCGTGCGGCGCATATTTGTGCCAGCTCACCTCCCTGCTCCTCCCCGCTGAGTCTGCCTAGCCAGAGCCCACAAATAATTCATCACCTGGACGCGCTGTGCGTGGGAGGTGAGAAGGGAGAGGAGAGAAGAGAAGAGCAGAGGAGAGGAGGGACGGAAGGAGGGAGGGAGGGAAGGAAGAATAGAAGAGAAGAGAGAGACGGAGGCAGAGGAGGGTTTGGTGACGGATGGAGATGAAGGGATGTAGACAGAGGTTGGCTCTGAGGGGGGGCGGGTGGGGGTTGTGGATGATTCGGAAAGGGGGGGGTCACTCGGCTGTCTCTCTCATGAAACATTGAGTGGCACTCTGTCGGGTTATTGTCAAGCAAAGCCGTGGAGGATTAGGGGGTCAGGCTAATGCACAGCCCTGTGCGGCGCACCGACAGCCTCAACCTGAGAGGGCCAGCGGTTAGCTGTCACCGCACTGAATGTGTCCTTCTCTCTGGCGTGTCTCACATCTGATAAGTGCAAACCTCAGCGGTCCTCTGCAGGCACTTTTTGGAAATGTCTGGGAAATGGGGACTGGGGAGAGAAAAAAAGGAGAAAGAAGAAAAAGCGAGAATAGAGAGAGTGTTTCTTTGACTTTTTCGAAGCCTGTTTCTGTCACTCATTAGGTGGCACTACTCACTTTGTAGTAAGTGCGTTTCTGTCCAAAAATATCACCCTTTTTTCCCTGCAGTACAAGCAGCATTTGAATATTCCCTGTCTAGATGATCATTTGATCATCACTCATGCCTTCATCTCTTGTTTTTTTATCCTTCTTTTTAACTCTCTCTCTCTCTCTCTCTCTCTCTCTCTCTCTCTCGCCCCCTCATTCCACCTCAGGGGTACCTGTCGGAGGGCATGGTGACAAAGTGGTACCGCTCTCCTCGCTTGCTGCTCTCTCCCAACAACTACACCAAGGCCATAGACATGTGGGCAGCGGGCTGCATCCTGGCCGAGATGCTCACCGGCCGAATGCTCTTCGCAGGTACAGTAGCAACAAGCCCTGCATGGTTCCCCTGTGGAGAGATGCAGCGAGAGATAGAATAGAATGGACTGGATGTGGCCGGTTGGGTAATGTGATTCAGACTGAGCCTGAGGTCAAAGCTGCGTATGACTCTCTGTACTGTAGGTCTATAAGGGCGATAAAGTCAGAGAGTGGGCTGCAGCAGAACATATAGTAGGCTGTAGGGTTATATTGCGTGACGCGTTGTACTTTTAGATATGAGAGTTTGTTGGGTTCATATGGAGAATGCAGTATAACACAGAGCAAGTAAATCAGATAAAGCTTCAATTGTACTTGATGATTATTTATATACTGTACATACCCTTTAGCATAATATGCCAGCTATTCTGTACCTACGACTGTGTAAATAGATAGCATGTCCACATGAATGGAGGTACAGAACAATTTACCCTTTGTGTTTCCTGCTTATATCATGTTTCATGTTCATGTTGCCTTTCTGTGTGTGTACAGTATATATTTGTGTACATTTGCATGTACACATGTATATATGTGTGTGTGTTTTTGCATATCTGTGTATATCTGCATATACTGTATAGTGTATATGTGTGTTATATGGTTGTCTCTGTGTGTTGTATGGTCCTGTGGGGTTCCAGGGGCCCACGAGCTGGAGCAGATGCAGCTGATATTGGAGACGGTGCCGGTGGTGCGCGATGAGGACCGGCAGGAGCTGCTGCAGGTTATGCCTTCCTGCATCAGCTATGGCTGGAAGGTCAAGAGGTCGCTGCGTGAGCTGCTGCCGGAGGTGGACACTGAGGGTGAGGGCGGACGCTACTGCCAGCGGCTAAAAATATCCATCCATCCATCCAGCCTACTCTCTCTCTCTCTCTCTTCTCTTGCTCACTCACTCTGGCTGCCCTCTATGCCTCTCTGTTCTTTTTTTGCTTCTGAAGAATCAGTATGCAGCTTAGGCACCGAGTTGAGCTAAGCTAAGCGCTTTGTTAGTTTTAGTGCCATGACAATCAATCCAATTGTTAGGGCAGCTAACTCAATTTTAGTTGTATTAAGATAAAGCATCCAGGCACAGGCAAAGAATGCTTCTCCTTTCCAATCCCTTTCTTGAACTCTGATTTGATTTACTGCTTGTGATTTCATTCTGCTGGTGATCTTATTCTGACGTTTGTTTTTCAATAAAGAAACAAAGAAACTACCAACCCATGTTAAAGCTGTACTCTTCCAACCATAGCCCTGTTGTTGGAGCTCACTGAGAATGAGAGAATTTGCTAGATCGAATACAAACTAGCAACAGGGTTGTTCAGTTCTGCAGACTACCTCTTTAAAATGGCATATCAATGAAGGTGTACCTTTCCTTTTATTTCTGCTCACAAACGCCCCTGTGTAGCCATCTACTTCCTGGAGTGCATCCTGACCTTTAACCCCATGGATCGGCTCACAGCTGAGGCGGCCCTGGCCCAGCCCTACCTGCAGCAGTATTCCTGCCCGCTGGACGAGCCCACGTCCCTGCAGCCTTTCCGCATCGAGGACGAGCTGGACGACAAGATGGTCACGGACCACAGCCCCATCACATCCCTACACTGGAACAGGTAGCCAAACTAAAATTGAATCGGAATTCATATGCAAATCGCATAATATATTCTGGCATTTTATGTATTCTTCTTGATATTTTCTCTCAGGTTTGACCACATTCATTTGTAGGCTAGTGTACCATGTTTTGGTTCAAAACATACCACTAATGAGCACATCCACACACTGAATAAAAAAAGGAGAGGGTTTACTTTAGAGGTGTGAAGATTCCATTTCTGAGGAGGGTGTAGTTGAATGCAGCGCTTTAATCGTCTCGGAAAGGAATCTGTGGGAAACAAACAAAACTGGTGGCAGGTTGTGAACATGTCTCTCTCTGTGCTCGCTCTCAGATAGTTTGAAATATCTGCTGCTTCACGACTAAAACGGTCTTTTATTTTTAGCGCACAGTGAGACACTTGTAGCAAGCTCAGTATCCCGGCTCAGCAGTGTTCAGAGAAAAAGAGAGAGAGAGAGAGAGAGAGAGAGACGTTAACGTAAACGTAAACGTTATTTCTGCACATGGAACAGCCACAACCTCAAAGTCACAGTACCCTTATCTCTCAATACTCAACATGCCAATGCCAAACATACAGTATATCAACATATATCAGCATAGAAATCTGTCAAGTTGGGAGGTTGAAGGTACCCAGGCACCTTGGATTCTTGGCATCACAGCCTGTGTAATTAAACTCAACCTCATATAGCGAAGATTTGTTTCTTGTTTCCAAAAACAAAATTGTTTCCCTCAGTGAGGTAAATTTAGTGGTTCCTGTACAGTACATGATGTTCAAACAATGTTAAAGGGATACACCACCCAATTTCGGGAAATTGCTTATCTGTAGTCAACCCCTAGTTGAACATGGAAACACATAGCATTTTTTCTCTATGTGTCTGTAATGCCTAGTTTGACAGTGTAAGCTTATTTGACATACCAATGGAAGTCTATGGTAC
>JASCQY010000031.1:13737398-13742398 GCA_030264315.1 Sardinella tawilis
ATGTGTGGTTATACCTTGGCCTGAAGATGGCCATACTGCTGTGTGTGTGTGTGTGTGTGTGTGTGTGTGTATGTATGTGTGTGTGTGTGTGTATGTGTGGTTATACCTCGGCCTGAAGATGGCCATATTGCTGTGTGTGTGTGTGTGTGTGTGTGTGGCTATACCTCGGCCTGAGGATGGCCTGAAGAGGCAGAAGATCTTCTTGCCCATGTCAAGAGCACGACCCAGTTCATAACCCACCCCTAGAGACGGCTGGGTCACCTCAGCTACGACAACTAGGGGGCGGAGAGAGAGGAGGTGGGAGAGGCGGAGGGGAGGAGAGGAGAGGAGAGGAGGAGAGGAGCAGGGAGGAGAGGAGAGGAGGGGAGGAGCAGGGGAGAGGAGAGGAGAGCAGAGAGGAGAGGAAAGGAGGGGAGAGGAGAGGAGAGGAGAGGAGAGGAGAGGAGAGGAGAGGATAGGAGAGGAGGAGCAGGGGAGAGGAGAGGAGAGCAGAGAGGAGAGGAAAGGAGGGGAGAGGAGAGGAGAGGAGAGGAGGAGGAGAGGTTTGCTACTGTTATGTCGGGGCAGGAAGGTGTGATACAGTATGCTGCATGTCCGTACACACAGTCTGTCTCTCATACGCGTTTGTGGGTCTGTGCAGCGCATGTGTGTAGAACGCATGTCAGATTCTGAGGCTAAAAACGGGTATAAATACAGCAAGTGTGTGTGACTCTGTCAGCACACTCACACACTCTCAGATTCATCCACAGTCGCACACATTTTACATTACATTTGCATTTAGCAAACACTTTTGTCCAAAGT
Organism: Sardinella tawilis; assembly: GCA_030264315.1. Taxonomy (NCBI): domain Eukaryota; kingdom Metazoa; phylum Chordata; class Actinopteri; order Clupeiformes; family Clupeidae; genus Sardinella; species Sardinella tawilis. The sequence continues at coordinate 13,738,200 of JASCQY010000031.1, forward strand.
GACTTGCAAAAGAGGATTAACAATCAGCTACATAGAGTAAGCCTTACACACACACACACACACATACACACACACACACACACACACACACAGAGTAAGCCTATCTAGTAAGAGTATCGCTGTGTGGGTGTGTTAGGAAGGGAGATGCTCTTTGAATAGTTGGGTCTTTAAGAGCGTTTTGAACACAGAGACGCCCCTGCTCTGGTAGTGTTTGGTAGGTCATTCCACCAGCGTGGAACAACGCATGAGAAGAATCTGGACTGCCTTGTGTGTGTGTGGCACTGTGCAGTCGTAGAAAATAAGTTAACACTTTATTTTAAGGGCACACTGTTACAGTGTAGGCTATCTACCTAATTAGGTGGTATAACCAGTGTAATGTTATATCATGTACTAGTGTTGTACTTACATTGTGTATTTTTATTTCTGTGTACCACTACCTACATACTATTATTACAGTGTAATATGAAGTGTTTTTTTAATAATACTTTGCCAAGTGCTGAATTGTTCCAGGGTGGCAGGAGGCTGGACTGAGGCCCAAGGCCCCTTGTGCTGGAGTGGGTGAATCTGTGCTCAGGCCCCCTTATGGAGGCCAACTAGGTCAGGGTGTAGAGCTCAAGGGGAAGTGGCATCACTGTGGTACAAACTTTGCTGCCTAGTCCCAGCCAAATGCTCTCGCTGTCTAGCAGTCTGCAGTGCTTACTAATGTGTGCCATTATGCTACATGGTACATGTAACAGCTGCGTTGGTAAATCCTTGTTCCTCTTTGATACAATGGAATAGATCCTTTAAAGTGTGCCAGATAAGTAGGCAACACATGTGACTTACCATCAGACATCCCCAACCATTCCATGTCTCTGTCATGGATTGCCTTGTCTCCTTCAACTGAGGCATCTTCACCTGAGGAAACATGTTTGGTTGAATAATTAAACACATTCAGTCTCCTGGCTGAAAGCCTCAAGCAAGCAGCACAGTTGTGTAAAGTTCAGTGACAGGTTTATAAGTTACATAAATAAATGATTGACCACAAGCTGGTCACCACAAATGGCCAAGGCCAACAATGAATGTTGATACTTTCGATAAAGCTACAGTAACATGCTCAAGAACAGTATGTTATAAAAATATATCTTTCCTAAAGATATTTACCCTTTTCCGTGAGGTGACCATGGCTCACGTGCTCCGTAAGAACCGTACCATACTGCTGACATTTTTTGACAATCTTCTGATATAAAACCACGTCATCCCTGCCTCCCCGGATGCTGCCGCAGAAATATATGTGCATGTTCAGACTTCAGGCTGCAGGACAATTAGGGTGAAATGAAGGTTTAACAAACTACCAACTACAGAGTGGACTTCTGCAGCACTGTGTCAAGCTCAACATCAAAGCTGCACATACGCGCCAAAACTCCACGACCGTGTTGCTTTTCTTAACGCCCCCTTCCTAACGTCACATCTGAAGTTTAGCTAACTGTCGCCCTCTTGTGGTGGTCTAGAGTTGTCTATCACCGACCATCACCCCAGAAATTTTAATATGAGGGCACTGCTATCACTTTGAGGTTGGGGAAAGGAGTGACTAAATTGCTTGCCTAGCCCCCTGTTTAGTCAAGGTAGGCCTATACAATACATGGCAATGAAAACAGTCGTTCAGAGGAACTTGTAAATCAGATAAGTGGCAAAGAAACACTAGAAAGGCGGAGCCACGTGGGATGACGCATCAATGCTGAACAATTTCCGCTGTAGACCGGAAGCAAACACTGACTGAGGAAGTGTCGTTCCAAAAAGCGAAAACCCTTGACAGATCCGACAGAAAACAAACATAAACGGTGAGGAACATGTACAAATTGTGAAATGCTTGCCATGACACGGTGTGAATATACCTGCATTGTCCTGCTTTGCAACTAGGCTGTTTCAACTGGCGATCTGCACAATATTGTGCTCATTATTATCGCTGGCTAGCTTGTCGAGTAGCTTTCCATACCGGTTGGTCACTTCAATTAACAAAAATGTCAAATTCTTTACTCTGCATGTATCGCTATAATTGATCGTTTTCGTGTTACTGTAGTTGTGCCTGTTAACTCTTTCTGCTTTGTTAGGGCTGTCGGCTGCGTTCCCAGAGCCCGTGGATGGAAGTCATGGGTCCTGAAAGAATTCTTCCGAACTCCGAGGAGGAATTGGGACACGACCGCCCTTCCGACGGGGGAGCAGTGCCCGCCGAATGGAGCGGAGAGGACATGGAGGAAGATGAAACCGGTGGCCCTGATGAGGACGAAGAAGACAACGGAGGATACTACTATCAACCCCTCAACCAAGATCCGGATGGGATGTTTATGGTGCCCAGCAACGAACAACCAGAAGAACCGGGCACACACGCCGAACAGATTCAAGAGGTCCAAGACCGAATACAGGTGAGAGTAGATTGACTTTGGAAATGAACTGAAATGTCACTTACATGAAAGTCTGAACTGAACCCAGCTGCGCTGCCCTGATCTGTTCCAGGCGATGGGTCTGTTTCTGCCCCAGCCCCCCGCGCCTGACAGCGATGAGGAGGAAGACCCGGAGGGCGCAGCTGCGCACAGGAGCCGAGCCTCGATCCCCATGGATGCGGGTGAGGCACTCATCTCATTGACACAGTGGACATGTATGCATAGGTGGCATTAGCAGGCTTTTCATATGAAGGCAACCAAATGGCCACCATGTTTGCCTCTGCTCACACCGTCCTTCCCCTCCCACCCACACTCCAAGACCTTTGGCTGTTTCCACTTGGCTGGCTATGAAGTGGGACGTTTTCCATTATCCTGTAAGCAACATCACAGATTTTTGTCCAGCGAATAAGTTTGATTACCCCCACAATGCTTTCGTCTAAGCTGGACACCCAGCAAGACAGGCAGCCAAATTGAACAAGTAAACATTAAATAACTCCAGACACTGACATACAGCAGGAGACGGCTAGAAATATCAGGCCCCAAAAAGTAGAGATTCAGGGCCTCCTGTTGTGCAGGGCCCATCTGAAGGATGCTAACCGTAGCCGTTGCAAGCTAAGGGAAACCTATGTGATCTTGGGGCCTATTGGTAGCATTTTGAGATGATCACTAAACGTTAATCTGTGTATCTGTGTGTGTGTGTGTGCGCATTCTGCTGCCCACCCTCTAGACCATGTGGAGCTGGTGAAGAGGACCATGGCAGCCGTGAACCTGCCGACGCTGGGCATCCCTGCCTGGGCTCAGGACATCTCCGACGACCAGTGGAAGGACATGGTGCAGCAGACCCTTCAGTCACGGGACAGCGCCACCTCCCTCCGGCTGGACCGCAAGTGAAGAGCGGATAGGACTGTTGGACACTCACTTACACACACACACCCCTACATTTCACCTCACTATTGGCTTGGCATAACGAGACGATTGCCCAGGAGTTACTGAGTTTAGGCTCATGTTGATCAGAGCACCCAGTTCAAATACATCTTCTAATTGTGTTGTGTAACGGAGGATCAATGGAGCCATTTGTCTTAAGGATTGTGAGTCAGCTTTGTGGAAAGCATAAAATGAAACAAGTGCTTCCCATCTTGAGTTTTCAAAAGCCAATCATTTAAATCATTCAGCTGATGAACTTGTGCTAAACAAGCATGTGGCCTGTCCTGACCAATAGGAGGCGTGGATGGTGCATGAAATCATCATAAATACCTGCAAGAAAACACCTGTACAGATGTAGAATGTAAGACAGGCACATGACTGAGAAAACAAATGCAGATTGTTAAACTTTCCTTTTCTACTTTTCTTTAACTTTTTCTGCAGCACCTGTCTGACCAAATCTGTTCATTTCAACAGATCTGTGATCCAGGAGAGGATGAATTCATATGTTCAGTTTATGTAAATTAGTGGATGTGTTGAAGTGATCTTTCAAGTGTTTTTTGTGTTTGTGTGTGTGCAATGACCCAATGATGCATTTTCCTTCTGTAATGTCTGAGCAAGTCTGGTGCGTGTGAAGGTTAGCCTGTGTGCGGTTGCTGTGCTCTTTAACCCTTGTGCTGTTCACAGACGCTTCGTCCGCCTCTCTGTACGCCACACGGAAATCAAGAAACCACTTCATTGCCTCTTAGCTCTTTTGGTTTTGGCTTTATTTTTGTTCTGTACATACATGAACATCTGTACAAAATATGACTTTCATACTATGTAATGCTCTACCTAATAAAAGTACAACATATGTAC
>JASCQY010000031.1:13747972-13759172 GCA_030264315.1 Sardinella tawilis
ATCGCATGTTTCATTTCTTGTTAATGTTATTACAGTTTTCAAGTTCTCAAGATACGGTGTTTAAATGGTGAGGACACTGGGAATCCTGCATAGAGTTTAAGTGTGGTGCTAACTGTCGTTAGCTTTGCGCCAAACACAGGGAATGGCTGGATCAACGGGAGAGAGGTAAATATCGTTTACTTGACTCAAGGAGCAGTGGAAAATGAGCTTAATTCCTAAAAAGTGACAGTATTGCTTTAAAATTTATTTCACAGAAACTCAAGATGGCCAAACTCCATCATCACACACTGCACAGTAGACGAACAACATCTTTGGCCACTTCTGTCAACAGGTTTTGTCCGTCCTTTAACGTCCTTACCCTGACAGGCCGTATATATGCATGCAACGACGTGACCAGCAAAATGAGACTTGCACTCATGACAAATAGCCCACTTTAACTTGCATGCCCATCAGTGTGTGTGTGTGTGTGTGTGTGTGTGTGTGTGTGTGTGTGTGTGTGTGTATGTGTGTGTGTGTGTGTTTTATTGGCAGTAAACAGAGTCAGGAGTTACTGCACACCCCCCGCCCCAATCCTTAGGCAGGCCTGGAAGGGATGATCCTTGTTGCATACTGAAGAGAAACACGCCTCTCCCTTCCTGAGGGAAAAAAAGGCCCAACAACCAGTGCCAGATTCAAGCCCAGGACACAGACTTTCCCTTAGAGGAGTGTACACATATACACACACACACACACACACACACACACACACACGCCAAGGCCAGACATAAAGGTCTAGAAGAATTATTTCTTGCACCTGAATGTACACTAACCTTACAACAGTGTTTGTGTGTGTGCACGCAAGACATTATTGAGTTTACAATCAGAACCAATTCAATTCTTGAAAGGGGTTTACCTCGTCTGCATTTTCGGTTCCAGCATCTTTCCCACCGCTGACATTACTGTTTTTCGTGCTGCCTTTTGCAGATTTAGTTGGTTCCTGCAAAGGGCAAATGAAATCATTAATGTGATTACTGCACTGCATGATCTTACCACGGCCTTCTTTTGGACGGCGCCAGTGGGGAAAATGGTTAAGCCCTATTTACAGGCTCATCCAGCCCTTGGATCGGCAGCCACCGGGTTAAAGTTAAAGGTGCCTGGGCCAACCCAGTCTGATGAGCGGAGTTGCAGAATATTTACCCTACGCAGCCCAAAGCTGGCCTGGGATTCAAAGCGCTGTCAAGGCTTTGTAGACAGCCAAAGGACCACAGCGGTCTGACATAATACTTTCTGAGTCCGTTCTGGATAAATGTTCAAATGACAGATTCAAGGAAATAAATGTGTCAGGCAATGGAAAGAAACGCCTGCAATCTCAAGAAACGGTCCAACATGACGTTATTTTAGGACATTTCATTAACGTTACAGTGCGGGTATTTACATGGGCACATCCCAAAGAGCGATTAACATAACGATGTGGAGACAGTGCTAGCTACACACAAGACCAGACTATTCGTTGCATGGCGTATCTGAGTGGATTCGCAGATGAAGCAACACAAGTTCACCTATTTAAGAACACAACACAATTTTAGGTCTGTGACACATCGATTGGCAACGCCATCCGAACTACTTTTACCCGCAAAAATCAAGTTCTTTACTCAGACACCAACGCAAAACGCTACAGATACTTCCCCGGCAACGACATTCTGTCTGACACAAGATGCAGTCAACCACAAAGGCTCTGCCCGAACCGTAAAATTAAGGCAACCGACAGCACGATACATTGATATTAACTACACATTTGTTTGGTAAGGCTTATTTGGCAAAGACTACTCATGGATATGAAGAGAGCAACGCAAAACGACAAAACGGCTGGATAGAAGGCTAGCTAGCTAGCTAGGCGGCTAGGTAAATGAATTATTAAAAGTAATATTGATGCGAGGTGCCACCCACCAGCTAAATGCTGTAAATGAGCCAGGTACTCAAATGCAGCATACGTTTCTTCTGTCAAAGCTAACCTTAAAGACCACAACTCTGCAATTAGCACATCTGGGTGACAATTTGAAAAAAGAAAGGCGCTATTGGCAAGGGCTGGTATCATAGGCTATCCGTTAGCTAGTTAGCCGTGCCACCAGTTAGCTCTGCCAGCTACTAGTACTAGGCCATACAAAATACTGCATGACATGGTCTGAAATAACAACGCCGTCCATACAAAACAAGTCACATTGCTGTGCAGTTTGAAATCAAAACAGCAGATCTACAGTTTCATCCAGGGCATTACGTTACCTTTTCTTTTTTAGTTTTATTCGGCATTTTGAGGATGATGTTTTTCACGGTGACTCCGTGACTGACTTCCTTGGGACTCGAGCGCTCGTACAGTTTTACCTCGGTGTCCCTGCGCCCTTCTAGGCCGACACAAATCTCATTGGCCAGACAGGCGAAAAGAAAAACATCATTGGCTTGAAGGGCGTCAGACACCCCGGTGACAAACCGTGTAGCTCACGTCATTGGACAGTATGAAGGGGTACCATCCATAGCGAGATTGGGATGTTGCACTTTGGGGTGTTGTTTGCGTTTAACAGAGTGGGATAGTACAAACCGGGAAATGCAAAAGTAGATAAAAGTAGGATTAGACACTTTACGGAATACACGAACTATATTTTACTTTTTACCAGCACCTTTCCCATTCATGTATACACAAACCATGCGACATTACTCATCATCGCCAGAGCGCCTGGTTGTGTGCGCAGGTGGTAACGTTGCACAGGTAGCCTATGAAGAAGCACAGGGAGCAGGTGGCCACGAACCCACTGGCGTTCTGCTGTCCGTTTGCTATGCCGTCATTGCATTGCAGTCTAGCCTATCTAATTAATGTGCAACTGTTTTTCTCTAACCAAAATGTCATATGTAATTTATAACATTCTGCTATTTGCATAAAGTTTTTTTGTTTTTTTATAGCCCTACTCTAAAACATCTGACCTTTTCCCTTATGACAAGCCACAAACTGCAGTGCAGATATGATTTGGAACATAAACTAAGCATTTAAAGGAAGTTACATAATTATCCAGACAATCTGATGTAGTGCGCAACCTCTTTACAGATTAGTAGTTTAAATTAGGTCCTCTGTGTGCAATTATTGGTTCAGAAAATGTAGCAAGTTTGCAATTACAAGGTTATATTTTGTATCACACTGTGAAGATGAGTCTTATTTGTTACATGTAGGCTAATCAATTTGCCAACTAGGCTATGTAATCAAGCCTTATTCATTAAAATCTAGGACAAGAACATGGACTAGACTCTTTTCGTAGTGCCCATATGGCTGTCTTTTCAAAGACACTAGCACCCCCTAGTGGCCACCACACTTCATCGTGCTGCCCGGTACGTTCCTACTCTCTCATGTTACGGAAGGTTCTTGTAGGTCGAGTCGTTTAAGTCAGATCAAATATGCCATAAAATAAAAACTCTGGAGTTAATTACATCAACTTTATTTATATAAATATGATGGCCAGGAACAAAGAAACGATGCATTTCATGTTTAGCATTAAGCAACATGGTTTATTGAAAAGTAAAGAATGTCAGCTGTAGGCTATACACATTATACATGATGTACATACTCCCTTCTTTAAAATATGAGTTTTAAGTATGCTCACGTACTAAAGTGCACCACTATTCCACTAATAATATACTATTACTATATATTATACTTTTATAATGTATAATGTATGATTAGGCCTACTATTTATAGAGTTAAAGGGGAGATCAGGTCTGACTCAGTCAATAGCCCTGTTGTTTAAGGCCACCCAATCCTGTCTGAAGGAAATAGAACTAGAAAATTTGATACGACACAGATCGACAAGCGAACCAATAACTAGCGTTAAGTGAATGGGGCATAGCAAAATTAAACTGAAAGTGAGTTTCTCTGCACCATTTAATTCATGTTAGCCCCAGATTCGCTGTTCGGTGTATGACATATGAAATTTTCTCATTCTTTTCCCTACCAACTGCACAAGGTGACCTTGAACAACATGGTTACAGATTGATTCACACCAGTTTCCTCTTTAAGACCTTACGGGCCTACTGCACACTTACATCACAAAACCCATGAGCTTATAACACTGATATAAACCTCAACACAGTCAATGAGCATGTTATGCATTGCACTACGCTGGACACAAATTATGTGACCAACATAGTATTTCAGCTAGCAGTGGCACACAGGTGCATAACCTTCACCCAAATATACTGTAGCATAATATAAGAGGCCTACATTTACACAGAGGCAGGCTCTATATGCACACTTCATGGTTTAGCAAGCAACTGTATGCAACCAGTTATCTAAACAAAATCATGTAGAGTAGAACGTCTTCAGTTGCAGTCACTTTACTTACCATTGGTTAGTCTTGATGATGCTGGAGGATGAGACACTGAGGGGAAACATTACATTCAGTTATGGAGTCACCACCACACATGAGGGTGCACACACGCACACACACACACACACACCTCACACGCACACACCTCACATGCATGCACGCACGCACGCACACACACACACACCTCACACGCGCACACGCACACCTCACAAAAGGGAAGAAGGAACAAGGGAAAGAACATCTGGGTGAGCCTTGGAGATGATCCCTAGAAATCACAAGTTCATTTGTCACACATAAAGACATTAAGGACAAATTTAACAATGTGGTGACATTCTACAAACCTATTGCTTTTTATCTACTCTATAACAGAGATATTTATAAGTAGCCTAGATGTATATATTGAATGTCTAGAGATACAGCTTGTGGATCATCCAAATATTGTTTCTCCAAATTAGATGAGATGAATGTGGAACATCTCCAGACCCCCTGAAAAAGATTGTCCAACTGTGAACCTCCCACTTCCTGGAAAACTAAAGAGCATGACCCTTCCCAGCCACCATACTACTTACTTCTTGCAGCTTAGCTGATGAGCTTGGACACCAGTGGGGGGTATAAAAGAGGTAGGTGTGTGTGCATGTGTCAGCTCCCTAGGTGCACAAATGTGTGTGTGTGTGTGTCTGCTCCTTGGGTGCACAAACAGGTGTGTGTGTCTGCCCCCTAGGGGTACAAGATGTGATTAAAGGTACACAAGACACCTGGGAGAGTAAAATCTGACTTCAAGTGTGTGTGTGTGTGTGTGTGTGTTACAGCATCTAACTGGAACTTCATGTCAATGCTATGCATTACCAATGCATTCTCCTCACCTAATGCAATATTCACATAACACAATATTGACATAATATAACAAATTCAATACATGCTTTACACTCACATGAATAGTATGTCTATGTGAGAATAAAACTCCATGAACCCTTCACACACATAACTTACCCGTCATGCTTCACCAATCGCAAACTCATCTAAGGAGTTTATTCAAAGCAGCTTTTGGACAGAAACAAATCTTATAAAGACCCCCAAGGGTCAAAAATCTATTTGGCATACATGTATAGTCTATAATGTGGAATATGTGAGTAAGGAAGTATTTAATATTCTGCAGTTGTGCTGCTGAGGGTGTTAAGTACATGTCTGATGTGTGTGCTGACAATGATTAGATAACACTGTGGTCTGACGAGTTTATTTGAAGAGCATTTTCCAACAACAGGTACAGTTTCAGCATGACGTTTGGTTAATATGTGGCAACAAACATTCTAAACACAATCAGAGAAACTGATTCAGGCTCAACAAAAACAGAAACAGAAACCAGGCGGATGTTAGAATCACATCCCAGTCTTGTATCCAGTCATTGCTGCAGGGAAAGAAAGAGATTCTTTATGATGCAGATGAAAGTTTAGATGGTAACCATGGTAACCATGTCATTTGGTCCTTGCAGCATCGTCTGCTTACCATTACTTGATCTCTTCGGAACGTGGCAGTTCCTTGCACCTGTATTTAAGAACGTCTCTCAATCATTTCAGTGGGAATGGAAAAAAAGAATACCATTTAACTTTAGAGCTTGAAAATGCATATACATGTAAAAAGATCAGTAAAGGATAATGCTCAAATAATATTCCACATTACCTTCAGGTCAAATTTAAACAGACATATCAGCAGAGAGAGTTTTAACACAAAACAGGATGGACAAAGGCCGACCACGTCAGATGGCAAAGGGGCACGTGAAGAGAGAGGCTGGCACTCATCACAAATACAGAGGGTCCGTCGTAAGATCATAATGGATGAATCCTAATGTCTACCTTTACTCTGACCCCTAAGCCCTCAAAGACTCGCCCAGCGTAAACCTGGCCAATCGTGGAGCTAATAGACCTCTGCAGTGAAATCACTAAAAATTAGCTTGACACCCCACCTACGGTTCCATCGCGAAAAAAATGCCTATGGAAACGAAAATGGCTCTTTCGGATAATCACTGCTGTCAAGCTCAGCAGGGGGCGGAGAAGTCTGAGACAGAGGCGTTTTTGCCAACACACTTTTTCTCATCTTTACCCATTTGGTTTTTGTGATCCTCGTGGCCTGTTAAGCATGACTGACATGAAAATCCAAGCGGTGAGAATGAAAAAAGTGGGCAAAAGCGTCTGTGTCTCGGACTTCTCCTATCCCTGTTGAGCTTGACAGCAATGATTATCCGAAAGTGCCATTTTAGTTTCCATAGGCTTTTCACGATAGAACTGTAGCCGTGGTTCCGAGCGCATTTTCATGATGTCACTGCAAAGGTCTATTCACATCAGTTAAGTCTTTGAAGGTTCAGGACTTAGGGCTTAGGATGGACATTGTGATTCAGCCATACGCAGAAGGCTACGTTCCGCTGTCGGGGGAGGTCCCCCTTTTACAAGCTTCTATCTTCAGTCAGTCAAGTCAACATGTTCCAGCTAAAGGAAGGAGAAAAATATAAACTAAACCCTTTTTAATTTTTTTTTTTAAACAAAAGTATTTTACAAAGTTTGCTGTCCTTTAAAATCAATGCCGCAGACACCTCCAGGGATTTCCATAGAGAAACAACAGAGGCATCACTCAGGAGCTTCAAAGCTGAACTCAAAGGTGTCAAGGTTGAGTTGCTCAGTGAAAGAGCCAGGAGGTGGACTGTTGGAGCCCAAGATCAAGGCCATGGCATCATCAGCACTGGGATCATCCGGCTCCAGGCTGACTGTTTCCATGACAATGGGGTTGTCAGTTTCCATGACAGCCTGTGGGATGGAGTCATCAGACTCCAACTGAATAGGGTCCATAACAACTGCTGGGAGAGGCTGTACCATATCTGATTGGATGGCACCCTCTGCCCCCAATTGGTCAATGACAACCAACTGGATTGGTGCATCTGACACAGGCTGGACAGATCCCAAAGATTCTGATTGAACAGGATCCATGGCAGCTTCCTGCATGAGGGCAACTGCTTTGGATTGGACCTGTTCGATGGACACTTCCTCCATAGATGTAAAGGTCTCTGACTGCGCTGCAGCTTCCTGGACTGGAGAATCTGCCTCTGATTGGACAGGGTCCACGGCAACTTCCTGGACTGGAGAATCTGCCTCTGATTGGACAGGGTCCACGGCAACTTCCTGGACTGGAGAAGCAGCCTCTGTTTGGACAGGGTCAACGGCAGCTTCCTGGACTGGAGAAGCAGTCTCTGATTGGACAGGGTCCATTGCAACTTCGTCAACCGGAACTGCCGTCTCTGACTTGACAGAGTCCATGGTGTCTTCCTCAATTCTAGCAAATGACTCTAATTGGACAGTGTCCATGGTAGATTCCTGGACAGGAGAAGCAGTCTCTGCCTGGACTGGGTCCATGGAATCTTCCTCAACTGGAGCAACCGTCTCTGCTTGGATATGTTCCACTGCAATTTCCTGTACTGGAGAAGTGCTGTCTAATTGGACCGATTCCACTGCATCTTCCTGGACAGGAGAAGCCGTCTCTGCTTGGACAGTGTCCATAGTATCTTCCTCGCCTGTAGCAACTGTGTCTAATTGGACAGGGTCCATTGCAACTTCCTGGACTTCAGGGTCTGTGGTAACTTCCTGTGGAGGTTTGTCTGTCTCCACCGGCATGGGCTCCATGACGACCGCTGGAGAACACTTCTCTGTTTCTAAAGGCACAGACTGGTCCTTACTCTCAGGAACCTGCTCCTTCTTGCTTTCCTTTGGGCTAGCTTTGGGCTGCTCCTGGGCCACTGCCTTTGGGACAGAGCTGTGGGTGGTTGTGCTGGAGGGTGTCACTCCGCTGTAGAAAATATCAAACAGGTCCTGAGCTTTGGCTGCTGCCAAGCTGGACTTGGGCTTCGCTGACTTGGGAGGAGCCTTGGTGGCGGGAGGCTTGGGGACCATGGGAGGTGGGCGCACCAGCACAGCGTGGGTCTGCTCGCTCTCGGGCACCCCGGGCACCGCCACATCTGCCTCCATGCTCATCATACACAAACTGTGGGGCGCTAGGGCAGGTTGGGCCTCTGCAGGCTTGTGCTCTGCAGAAACAGAGGGGGCCGCTGGGTCAGAGGAGGTCGGAGAGAGGACGTCTGGCACTTGCAGCTGAACCTCCTGCCCTCCAAATGCCATAGAGATCACGTCTGCAGACAACATGGCATCCTTGTTCTCCTCTTGGGTGGGAGCAGCAGGCTGGGCTTTGACAGGGGTCACAGATACGGGTTTCATTGCGAGAGCTGGATTCACGGGAGAGGGGTTATTGGCAGCCGACTTCCGAAGCACCATGGGGGTTGGTGTCATGCCGGCAGTTTGCCACGGAGCTGGACTGGGCAGGGCTGTCTTGCCAGCCAGCTTGATGGCAATCGTCTTGGCAGCGGCAAGCGATCGAGCGAAGGCATCCTCGCCCTCGATCCCATCCATGATGACAGGATCCTTAATTGTTGTAGCCTGCTCGGCTGCTTTAGCTGCCTCCTCGTCCTCTTTGATGAACTGAGCCGCCATCCGCTCAGCCTCCTTCTCCAGCTGGGACTTCTGCGGTTTCTTCCAAGTGAACTTCCCAAACGTCCCTCCTTTGTTGGCTTCCTCATTTTTCTTACGCAGTTTTGCCAGCATGGCAGGACTGGGGCCGCACAGCACTTTCGGAAGTTCCGCTGGTTTTTCAGGAACCTCGGGCTTCTCCTCCTTTTTCCCTCCCTTTTCCTGCCTGTTCCGGTACGACCGGTCTTTCTTCTGCGGAGGCTCCTCTCTAGTCCACTTGGGCTTCATTTCACTCTCTTCCTCCTCCCACCTTCCATGCTTGGTCTTGCGCTCCGGTTCCTCTTGGCTGTATCGAGATCTTTTGTCTGTGGCTCGGCTCGACCTGCCACGGTCATCAGCTTTGCTGTACGAGGTTCGCTCGTCTTCGTCTCGGCCAGACCTGTTGCGCTGGTCGTCCTCCTGCTGCCTGCTGTATTTGCTCCTGCTGCTGTCTTCCTCGGCCCTTCTACTGTACTTGGGACGGGGCTCTTCCTCGTCTCTCTGACTGTACTTGGACCGCCCCTCACTTTCCTCCCACTTGCTGTATTTGAATTTGCTGTCCTCTCCCTCTCTTTTGCCATATTTGAAGCGGACTTCTTCCTCTTCCTCCCTCTCTTTCTTGCTATATTTGGAGCGAACTTCTTCGTCTTCCTCGCGCTCTTTTTTCCCATATTTGAAGCGGACGTCTTCCTCTTCCCTCCTGCTGTATTTAGGCCGGTCCTGTTCTTCCTCTCGTGGTCCATATTTGGGCCTATCCTCCTCCTCCTCTTTCTTACGATATTTGTATTTATCCTCCTTCTCTTCCTTCCGGCTGTGCTTGGACTTGCCTTCTTCTTCCTCTCGACCATAGGCAGCCTTTTTGTCCTCCTCACGAACGCTTCGTGATTTTGACGTCGTCTCCTCCTCCTCTTTCTGCTTGGCTGGACGTTCCTCTTCTTTGCCATGTTTTGTGCGCTTAAGCTCGGAATGTTTGGACTCCGAGCTCATGGACAAGCCAACTTGGCGATCTAGATTCCGGCGCTGCTCATAGAGAGGGTTCTCGTACATCCGTTGCTGGAAAAATGGGGGGGAAAAAAGTGTACATCATTAAGCGTCAGTCTAATACACATATCCATGTAGTTTCATCTGTGAATGCTGTGTCTGTACCTTATACTTCTCGTTATGTGCGTGACTAGTGACGTGCTCCTCAGCGCAGATTGGGTCTCCGAAAAACTCCTTGCAGAGTTGGCAGTAGAATCCCCTGACAGCCATCAGAAACTCAGAACCTAAGAGAATGACAAAAGGGCGAAGCAACGTCAAACCAACGCTTAAAGGAACATATATTTTTTTTATCAATATTTACCCTTTCTGTGTTACCATGGAGAGGGTACGCCACACTGCAAGAAGATGAGTGGTGTTAGTCAGACACAGTACTACACAGTTTGCAAAAAAAAAAAAAATTTAAAAAATCATTACATTTTTTTTTAATTCAGCTACTCAAAAAGACAATAATAACAACTAACACCCAGGGTCCTATTTTGAAAGACTGGACAAGTGCAAAGTCCTTAAGCTGATATGTCTCATATAATACCATCAAGCTTCGAGTGGTTTTGAAAACAGCTTTCTATTACATTGATTTTAACACACCCACATAGTAGAGTGTGACAGTGTAGGACATGTGAACAATATGGTGCTTAAGCGTTTTGAACATTACCACAATATGGTTGTTTCCTCACAACTTGTAGCGGTTTTTATGTCACTTTGGATATTTTGACCATTAATTCTCCCTTGTTCTAAGTCATGTCTGAGAACTTTACACTCTGCCAGTCATTTATACTAGGGCCCGAGTGCAACACGCATGACATTAACTCAAGGCAAACACATCATGATAATTCCCAAATCTGTAAAAAAAAATAAAATAAAAATGCTTTCATGGCTACCTCCAGCAAATATTTCTGAAACCCCTGACAGGTTACATCAACTTATTCGCTCTTATGTCAACAGAACTTATGTACTGAAGGTTGTCAGAATAACTCAAAAGATCTGTGTAAATCACAGAAGTGTTATCATAATGGTTCTGTACAAGTGTGAAGCCATTCAAGTTTTGACAACTTGACGACGAGGTGGTGAAATTGTATTCAATCTACAGATGTGCTGTCGAAGCCACATACATGTCCAGCATTGAAAGTCTGGTGTGAATCAATCAATAGCTCTGATGTTTAAGGCCTAGGTAAAGAAATGGAAAATTCAACACATCTAAAGCCGCTTTCACACATGAGTTCTAGAACTTACCCGGACATTCTCACCCGGGTATTACACGACACGGACCATTCA
>JASCQY010000031.1:13765703-13776648 GCA_030264315.1 Sardinella tawilis
CCGAATGTCAATCTCATAATTCCACTATGGCTGCTTAAAACATGGACTGCCGAATGTCAATCTCATAATTCCACTATAGCTGCATAAACATGGACTGCCGAATGTCAATCTCATAATTCCAATAGCTGATTTCAGACCAGCGCAGTGTCTGGGCCGGTTCTTAGACCAGTTACACTGGGAACCGAAGTGCTTGCGGACGAGCGGCCCCCATTCATCTCATTTTGCCAGCCCAAGACGTGTTCCTTCGCCATAAGAAACGGAACTACGAAAGCGGAGGGCAGTGAAAATAACAACAGCACTATGGATGGCACCATCGCCCACCTGCCAGTATTTTGAACTACTGCACAATTTTCTTCTCATTTGGTTTCGCGTTTAACTTGGTACCCGGGGGCGCACTAGCTCAGTTGGTTAGGCGCCCGACCATGACTCTGGGGACCTGGGTTCGATTCCAGCTTGAGGTCATTTCCCGATCCCTCCCCATCTCTCTCTCCCCATTCACTTCCTGTCACTCTTCAGCTGTCCTGTCTGATTAAAGGCAAAAAAGCCCATAAAAAATATCTTAAAAAAAAAAAAAAAAAAAAACTTGGTACCCATCAGGAACCAACTTTTCGCTCTGATTTTCGGCTTATGCACGTCGGTATGTTTGAGATATTATTTTATTGTCCACTCACAGCTTTCTTACTTCAATAGCGGAGCTGTGGCTTGAGCTTATATGATAAAATAATAAGTAAATTAATTAAATACTAATAAATAAATTCATTCATTCATTCATTCATTAAAGTGTGTGCGGTCTCTCACCTGCTGCTGGCAGAGCTGTGGCTTGCGCGTACATATTAAAATAATAAATGAATGAAATACTAATAAATAAATTCATTCATTAAAGTGTGTGCGGTCTCTCACCTGCTGCTGGCAGAGCTGTGGCTTGCGCGTACATATTAAAATAATAAATGAATGAAATACTAATAAATAAATTCATTCATTAAAGTGTGTGCGGTCTATCACCTGCTGCTGGCAGAGCTGTGGCTTGAGCTCCTGCTGCTTCGACTAGATCCGCTGCTGCCGCTGCTGCTGCTGCTACTGCTGCCGCCGCTGCGACTCGACCCCCTGTGGCGCCTACGCTCTTTCTTCCCTTTCTCGGGCGATCTCCGACGGGCAGACGGCGGTGGCTTGCTGCCCTGCAGTCTCTCCTTGGTGCGCGTGGCCATCTTGCTGATCTCTGTCACGCCCAGGTCCAGCCCGATAGTCTTCAGCAGGTCCTGGATCTTCTCGTACTCCTCCACCTCCTGCCGATCCTTGGCGTCGTCCGGCCCCACGCCCGGGGGAAACTCCTCGGTGGAGGGACGCTCTCTCCTCTCCCTGCTCCCGCGGCTCCTCCTCTCTGAGATGGGGCTGGGGCTGGGGCTGCGCTTGTGGGTCCAGGCCTCAGGGGCCTGGGAGTGGCTGTAGGGGCCGTGAGGGGGGGGCCCTGGTGGGGCCTCGCTGGGCGGCTGCAGGTATGCGGGGGCCACCACAGCAGGGTTTGGGGCCCCGTAGGGCTGAGGCAAATCCGGCCGGCTGTCCGCAAACATGTCCATCACCGGCAGTCCCGCCCTCCCCTGCTGCTGCCCCTCTTCTTCATCACCGTACAGGAACTTCTCCTCGTCCTCAATCTCGCTCAGGCTCTTGTTCCGCTCCTCCTTCTTCCCGCCGGCAAACTCCTCCAGCAGACCCAAGAGCTTGTTCAGGCCCTCGCTGCCTCCCTGGGCTCCTGAATCATCACCGAAGAGAGCGCCCCCCGGAGGCTGCATCTGTGTCAGCGCATCCTCAAAACCACCAGCAGGGTTCGGGCCGTCCTTCAGCTCCCCCAGTACTGACATCAGCAGGGCAGGGTCCAGGCCAGACGAGCTAAGCGCTGATAAGACTTGATCCGGATCTCGTGGAGAATCACTGCTCTGTAGGGGTAAAGAAACCACACAACGGCTCAGTCAGGTGAATATTAGCCAAATACTGTCTGAATGCCAATGTCTTACCTTCAGCCCAAAACTCAAAGACATAACTGGGATGCAAGAGGACAATAGTGTCAATAAAAGCTCTCAAGGGTGGGCACATTGGAGATCTGTAGATACGTTTGAGTGTAAAGCTGCTGTGAGAGCCGTCTATGGGCATACCTGCATGAGCAGAGGGGAGTCTGTCTCTGAGGAGCCGATGCGTCTCTTCAGGATGGACTTGGTGGGCATGTTCATGATGTCCTCCAGCTCCTTGCGTCTGCGTGCGCGTTCCAGCTCCATGAAGTCGTCTGGGCGTCTGCCGCCGCCGCTGCTCCTGCTCCGACTGCGACTCCTGCTCCGACTCCGGCTTCTGCTCCTCATCCGACTGCGAGCGCGACTGCGGCCTCGGCTCCGACTTCGACTCCTACTTCTGCCCCTGCTCCGACTCCTGCTCCTGCTCCGGGTCTTGCTGCGTGCCCGGCTGCGGGCCCTGCTCTGCGCCCGGCTGCGCGCTCTACTGCGCCCCCTGCTGCAGCTTCTACTCCTACTCCTGCTCCTGCTCCTGCTCCTGCTCCTGCTGCGCAGCCGGCTCTTGCTGCGAGCTCTGCTCTTGCTGCGTCCTCGGTCACGATCAGCGGAGCGGCTGCGACTGCGCACGCGGCTGCGGGCACGGCTGCGAGCACGACTCCGCGCTCGGCTCCGGTCAGGGGAGCGGCTGCGTCCCCTGCTGGGGCTGCGACGCCTTGGGCCTCGGTCGTCTGGCCCTGGGCCATCGTAGCTAGAGCGTCTGGGAGGGTTGTATGGTGGATCTCCGTCACGGTAATCTCTGAGAAAAGACAGAAGGCAACATTTCATTAGAAAGAAGCAAGCCCTTCATGTGGTGTTTTGTTCCCCATAAAATCTGGGTGCAGTTCTGGGAGAAATCTAAAAATCAACTGAGCTGTCCAGAGAACAAAAGACCGATTTCAGGTTCTAGTTCCAAAGCTGGTCCCCCAGGACGTCCTGTTTACTATTCTATATGTTAAGTTAATGTAACAGGAAGTATACCGAGATAGAATGTTCAAGCATTGTTTTATCCAGCTATGGAGTTAGTTTTTATTTGTCACATGCATATGATTACTGCTGTAAAAATGCAGTGAAATGAAATCAGTTCCTGAACAGGTTATATTTACAGCATTGGTTGTAGCCATAGTCATTTCTCAAAGGTGGACAATGAGATCTTTCATGTTTTTTTTAGTGTGATTCCATTTTGGTCTCAAATCGTAGGCATCTCCCCTTGATCAGCCTAATGCTTTCCCCCTGAATACATTGTGAAAAACGTCCAGTCTCTGGAGACAACACAGGGCTGTTAATGTCAAATAAACACTTGGGGCACAGGCTGTGCGTCAAAACATAACAAACCATGTTCTAGCCAAACACCAACAAGATGGTTTGGGGAGGGGGTGGGGGTTAGTGAACAACCATATATGGTTGGGGGGCAATGAGCAAAGTTGAATTGTGAATTTGAGAGTGCCGTTTTGTTTGGTATTTTTCTATTTACGTGGAACGTCAAAAGTATTGACATCATGCAGGATCTCATAGTGCACCTTTAAACCGTGAATTCCATTTAACCACAGATTCAGAAGTCAGTTTCACAGAATAAGGCAAAAGCACCAAGTTACAGTATTCTGAAGCTTAATAAGGAATTTAAAATAACTGCAGAACTGTGTGGCTATCTTTTATATCAGCATGATATAAACAAGGATTAGTTAAGGCAAAGCCACTATAATAATAATTTATTTAAATTACAGTAATGCATTACTTGCATGTACAGCATACCTCACATAAGGGTCCGCGGGTCGCGAGGTACTCGCCGAGTTAATGTCGTTGCCCACCGTGATGACAAGGCTGTGGTCAACCGGGAGACCACCACGGGGAGGAGAGGGTGTGCGTCGCTGGTTTCGAAAAAAGTGTATAAAATAACAGTGAAGCCTGTTATCATAAATCATGAGGCAGATATGATCATGACATATTCTACGTAGATGTATGCTACTGAGCTAATAACGTTAGCCTAATCATATTGCATTAATGCTAACTGATTTAAATGTTTGGAAGGGCCGTTCATTCATCAGATAACACTACTTGATGCAACAACTGGCACTTATGATCATAGAAGCTACTGCTAACTACCTGATTATAATGATCTCTAGACCCGCCACCCCACTCATCCGCAGGTCCTCTTCCTGACCCAGGCGAATATCTTCGGTGCGGCGGAGAGCGATGGTAAGAGTCTGGATGGTCGCGGTAGCTGTTATATCCATTCCGACCCCTGTCTCTGTCTCTGTCGTCTCTGTAGGACGGGCGTGAGTATGGTCGATCTGGTCCAGGATGCAAATGGCTTGGATGCGGATCTCGGGGACCCGGGCCATGAGACGGCGGGGGACCTCGGAATGGAGGTCTGCCACGATACATCCTGACTCACTGTATGGAAAAGTTGCTCGTAGCTTTCTGTTAACTGCTTAGCATTGGCACAGAAATGGGCAACTTTATGACGCCTTCGAACTTTTGCAAATATATCTATATAAACATTACCTTTCTATGAAAGGCCTACATCGCGAACTATCCTACCGTGTGGATTTTGTATTATGATTTGTTCACAAGGATATCCGCTAAACTATGTCGGAAATGACGTTTTCCCGCAAGGTCCGCTCCATAAGTCTTCCGATTATATTCATCTGACGTGGGAACCTTTTTTTACTGTTCATGGAGAAAGCGTGTCTGTCGATTTCGCATAGGCTATACCGAATTACTAATGGTCAGAAAGGCATTTTGCATTCTTTCTCTCTCTGTTATATTAGACAAATAAATTACACAAATTAGTAATTATTAAAATGATCAGTAAGTATTATTATATTATATAATAATTATTTTTCACACTGAAAATGAAGGAGCATCTGTTGCAAGCTAGCTTTGTGTTGACCACCAGAAACGTCAGAGAAGTTTACTAATGCATTGACCAAACCACAGCCATATCACATCATTGCTTCAGTCAGTGGCAACATCAACAAGGGAATTAAGTATGGACAGACAGTCCCGTTAGAAATCACACTGGTTAGATCAAATTAGTGACCCACAATAGTCTGGTATTGACCTGTGCAAAATGTGCTCTCTTACTAGAGTTTACAAACATCAACAGTAAGACAAACAAGAAAAGTAATACAGTAATACTGTGAACAGGTGGCTACCATACTTTAAACCACCACAAGCCTGAATATCGATGTCATTATCATTATCAGGTGAGTCAAATGCTTGTCATGTGTGTGTTGGGGTCAGGGGTCAGGGAGCAGGGAGAGATACTGTATAGGCGACCATCTTTACAACCCAGGTAGCAAAATCATCTGCCAATATGGAATCACTGGTGGCATTCCACTCCTTGACCACAGTTAAAACATCACAAGTCACTTTTAATTTGACTTGTGAACATTTAGAAAATACATGACATTCAAATGAAGGAGTGTACATATATATGCCATTATTCAAATAAAGTAAATACAACTGAGTAACGTAAAAAAAAAAAAAAAAGTTTGGACCACACATGGCAAAATGCAGGGCCATTTTCCAGCAGCCCAACAGTGGAGAACCGATGTGCCCCTTGGGGGTTGCTAGGGGCGACCAGCTTCTATCTAGCTATCAGAGAAAGAAGCTAGATGGACTTCCGGTACAGTAGTATGAGGGGGGCAGAGATGACCTGGTTGGTAGAATGTCCTTTACATAGTGGCATAGTTATTTAGTGTCTTTGAAGTGACAGGAATCATGTAAGAACTATGTAACTACACCAAACAATTTTTAGAATTGTTTCATTCAGCTCTGTTGATAATCTAGAGGGACTGAGGGACAAGATGAGATGTGTTCTTTGTGGAACAGGAACTCAATTCTAAAGGGGATTGCAGGATAGACTCGAAAGTTCTAGTGGGCCCTGGAGTGGGTTCTAATAGGTTCTGTGTATGTTCTAGTGGGTTCCAGAGGGCTCTGCGAATGCTGGCATGAGTTCTGTGTCCTTTGCTGCAGAGTTGAGCTCCTTCTCCCACTCATCCAAAAATTGTCGGATGTTCTGTTAGAACCTTCGAATGCCTTCATCTGCAAGGTAAATGCCATTGCTTTGGTAGAGTTTAGGCCCAATGTTCTTGTGAGTGATGACTCTTCCCCCCAGTTCAGTTACTATAGCATGGGCTCTGTGATTGATCAGATCATTAATTCTGTCCACTGTCCCATCGAGCACCACGGTGTTGCCGTCTTCATAGGCCCGTCGTGGCAGGATGTCGGACCACACAATCAGGCAACGGGGGAAGATGTTGTGCACTGAGGTTAGCACCTCATTGATGATGCTCAGCAGTTCTTCCGTAGTTGTCATGACCACACCCACACAGCGTTATAAGATATAGGGCCCCTAACAGGTTAAACATACTGTAGGTAATATTTGTGGCGCATACGCAGATGTGATTTTGGTCTGTACTCATTCAGAATAC
Organism: Sardinella tawilis; assembly: GCA_030264315.1. NCBI lineage: Eukaryota > Metazoa > Chordata > Actinopteri > Clupeiformes > Clupeidae > Sardinella > Sardinella tawilis. The sequence goes on from JASCQY010000031.1 coordinate 13,772,176, forward strand.
ACGCTAACAGATTAGACTAAGCACACCATCTGATCTGTGTTCATTCAGAATACACACTACAGATTAGACCATGTACACCGTCTGGTCTGTGTTCATTCAGATTAGACCATGTACACAGTCATGCACACCTGACTCTCTCAGACTGCAAGTGGTACCTGTGGTGCCAGTTCTGTCTGCTGCTTCTGTTCCCGTGTTTGACGAGGATGCCACTGCTCCAGGTCTGCTCTTCCTTGAACGGCGTGACCGTGTCCGTGAGGAGGGAGGGAGGGATCGATAAGCAGGTTCTCGTCTGTCTCGTCTGTCCCGTCTGTGCTCTGGGGATTTCAGAACAGTGTCTGTACCCTCTGACTCAGGGTCGACCACTTTCCCCCACTTATCCACAAACCTCTGAATGTTTGTACTAAACCTGAGAACGCCATAGTGTGAAAGCTGGATGCCATCCTTAGAGAAGAGTTCAGGCCCAATGTTGTCATGGCTGACTGTTGTTCCCCCCAGTTCTGCCATCATGGCATGCACTGCACTGTTGATCATGTGATGGATTTGGTCCGAAGGGTTCCTGGGGCCTGATTTCCAGCGGTATCTTGGCAGGATGTCTGACCATACAATCAGGCACTGTGGGAAGGTTTTACGTATAGAGATCAGTTCCTTCTTTATGGAGCCCAGCAGCTCCTCTGGTTTATTCAGGTTGATCTCTCCAACGTGGATGATAAGGAGGTCTGGGTACGGCCAGCTCAGCATGAGGTTGTGTAACATGGGCACAAGCTGGTTCCATGTGATTCCCAGGAGTCCTTTCCAATATAAGCGAACTCTGGTGCCATTCTGGCCTTGTGAAGGTTCCTCTGCCTCACGTGAGGCCGAAGTCACAAGACGATCACCACAGATCCAGACAGTTTTATCAGTTTTCCCTGTCAGTTGACCTGAAATATACAAACACAGTTTACACAGCTTGAATGTTTCTTATATACAAACACAGTTTGTCAACCTGCTTGAATGTTTCTTTGTTACATGATTCTTCAGCTGTGCAATGGTACAAATATGGCTTGTCTGGTATGGATAAATGAACAAGGCAACAAACCAGAATCCTGTTCTTTTTCCTCACTCTTATGGGCTTGCTCCCCTTTAAAGCTGAAGGGCTGTTCAGAGATAAATCAGCTTGTAGTTACTATGCCCTCACTAGCTAGCGTTAGTTGCTCTATGTTGAACCAAATTTTCTCATTTTTTTTCCAACTGACAGCACTCCGTAACCTTGAACAAATGGGCTGTAGGTTAATTTACCCTGGAATATTAGCCTAGAAATCTAGACCACCTAGCGGCAGAAAGTACAGTTTGGCTTGCCAGGCTACTGGAATATCCCTTTCACAGGCTAAAATTCTAAAGCCTAGAGGAACCCACCTCGGAAAGGCTGAAGTCTGTATGAAACTCTGTGCAAGTTTGCCCAGTCTGCCTGCCTGTGATGTTGACCTGTTGAATCCACTTGCTCCGAAGACACTAGCTGGGCTGCAGTTGTTTCTGTGCCATAACTATTTATGTGAGGATTTGTAACTTCTGAAGGCTTGTCTGGAGGATTCAACACAGAAGCACCATCTACATTTGATTCTTGATGTCCAGAATATAAAGTAGATGACCTGATATGTGACTGCAAACTCTCAGAGTGTGATGCGTAACTCTCACTGTGCTTTTGTACTGGAAACCTACTCACTAATCTTTCTGTGGGATTCAACTGCGATGGATAATTTCCTGACGTTTCCTGATGCTCAGGATGTACAGCAGGTGACCCAACAAATGAGGTCTCTTGTGACTCTAATAACCCATCATGACAGGCCTGATGACCTGAAAAAGGCTCATGCTGAGAGGTTGATGGTGCTGCAGTTGGAGTTGTGTGATGAAGTTCATTTGTCTGATTTGTCCTGGCTGGTGGTGGGTTGGCATCCCACTTTCTCAGGTTCAAACCAATGGACTTGAGAATGTTCTGAATTTTAGCAACAGGCATATCCACCTCATGTGACCATTTATGCACATCAGCTAACGCCTTATCTTGGCTCACACTAGGGTTTTGGTCTTTCTTCTTGCAGTCGAGTGGTGCTGGGCAGTTATCCTGTTCCATGTACCGCTCATGACAGACATGAGCCTCGTCACCATAGAGATAGAACTCCTCTTCATCCAGTTCAGCCTGTCTACGCAACTGCTCTTTCGTATGCAAGTCTGGCTCCACATCCTCATCTCTTAAATGATCCCCTCTCTTCCCCAGACTCCTTTCAGTGTGTTGAGAGTGAGCCCAATGTCTCTCTATGATCTCACCTCTTAAGTGATCCCCTCTCTCCCTCAGACTCCTTTCAGTAAGTTGAGAAGGAGCACACTGTCTTTCTGTGTTATCATTCTTATCCTCATCTCTTAAATTATACCATCCATCCCACTGACTACTTTCAGTGTGTTGAGAGTGAGCCCAATGTGTCTTTATGTTCTCCTCAATCCTATCCTCATCTCTAAAATGATCTCCTCTCTTCCTCAGACTCCTTTCCGTCTGTTCAGAGTGAGCCCAATGTCTCTCCTCAATCCTATCCTCATCTTGCTCCTCCTGGAAAGGGTTATAGAGTTTGTCTTCATGGGGTTCTTTGGCTTCTCCTTTTAGCTGGTTCTCATATTCCTCGTCTGCCTGGAAGGGATCATATAGCTCATCTCCGTGTCCTTCCATGCTTTCCTCTTCCTCCTCCATATGAAAAGGGTCATACAACTTGTCTCTGTGTGCTTCTCTGAATGGCGGTGTGGTTCTGTGATGTGAAGAACGGCAAATTTGCCCAGGAAGACCAGTTTCCTCAGAATCCCTCTCATCTCTCTCTACAACAGGCTTGATCCTCCAGTCAGTGCCATGGGTGAAATCTAAGGCAGGGGTAGGAACCTTATGTGTAGAACCAACAACAGGGGCAGGTAAATTAGGGGCAGGTGTCTTGTGAGTGAGGTCAAAAGCTGGTGCAGGTTTCTTAAAAGCAGGGGCAGATGTCTCATGAAAGAGGTCGAAAACAGGGGCAAGTGTCTTGTGAGTGAGGTCAAAAGCAGGTGTAGGCTTCTCAAAAGCAGGGGTAGATATCCCATGAGTGAATTCAAAAGCCAGTGTAGGTTTCTCAAAAGTTGGTGTAGGTATCTCAAGACAGAGGTCAGGGGTTGGAGAGAGGTCAGGGGTCTGTGTTTGTAGCTCCATTGCCAGAAGGGCTTTCTTTTCAGCGATCAAAGCATTAATTTCCTCCAGCTCCTTTTCTTTCATCGCTAGTTCCTCATCCTCAAGCGCCTCAGGTGGAGGTGATCTGAACATAGTAGTACCTGAGGCCTTAAAACTGGACAGGTCCTTACAGGCTGTTGAAGTTACCATCTCTGTCCTGGGACTCTGCCTGTGTTCCCTGGAGGAACGGTTCCTACTTCTGCTTCGCCTCCTACTCTTCTCATCTCTGCACTCTAAGTTGCGGTTCCTCCTCTTGTTGCTCCAGTCCTGGTCTTTATCCCTGTCCCTGTTACCATCTCCACCCCTCTCTCTGCTTCTCCTGCATCGCTTCCTGTGGGAACGTTCTCTGTCCCTGCTGTGACTCCTCTGGTCTCTGCTCTGCCTCTCCCTGCTCCCTCTTCTTTGTGTCCTTTCTCGACTTCGGTGACTCCGATGTCGATCAGTTCTATTACTCTTGTCTCGGCTTCTGCTCCTGCTGTGACTTCCACTACGACTCCTGTGGTTGTAGTTTCTACTCCTGCAGGACTGCTCTCTACTCCGGCTTCGACTCTTCTTGTCTCTCTTCCTCCTGTCCTTACTTCCTCTTCCTCTTCTTCCTTCGGTGCTATGATGACTCTGATGACTATCAGTACCCTGGTCCCGACTCCTGCTCCTGCTTTGGCTCCTGTGGCCATCACTGTTTTCGCTGTCTCTTCTCTCTGACCCTTCTGTTGTCTTGGAGCAACTGTCATCCTCTGCCTCCTCTCCTCCACCCCCTGTAGTGGTCACTACGCTGACAGAGATAGGCAGGTTCTGCACAGGCTGCGACTGCTGAGGCCTGTTGTAGTTTAACAAAATTCATCCATTAGAAGGCCTTTAATGACTGTTTTCTCATAGTTCTGCAGGTAAACGAAACCATTTGTCTATATACACTAAAGATGGCTAGCAGACTCACACAATATCAATTCTTGAATCGTCCTGCATCTTTTCTTTAGTGTTCAATAGTCTGATGGTCATCTCTCTCTGTAGAATGACAATGCACAGAACAACAGATTAAGATAATGATTAGATGGCATTTACAGTCATTTATCAAAATAAGGTTGTGTTAAAGGAGAACGCCGGCGCGTCCAAACCTACATTCCAGTGGAAGCAGTGGTCGGGTACAACGAGCTGACAAAAAATGAGCCGAAACAATGCTACTGTATAGGGCTGGGCCGATAAAACGATAACGATATGTATCTCAATATAGAAAGGTACTCGATCAATAGAAAATGCGTTCG
>JASCQY010000031.1:13878066-13888805 GCA_030264315.1 Sardinella tawilis
CTCTCTCTCTCTCTCTCTCTCTCTCTCTCTCTCTCTCTCTCTCTCTCTCTCTCTCTCTCTCTCTCTCCCTCTCTCTCACACACTCACTCTTTCCCTCGCTCTCTCTCCCTGATTTTGAAAGTGTTGCTTTTCCACACATCTCTCTCAGGCCCAGTGGTGGGCGAGTTCCCCGCTCAGAATGATGTCAACCTGGCCCCTGCTCCGTCTCTGCCTCAGGTAAGCTCCTCTGGGGGAAGATCAAAGCACATGATTTGACACCTGGCCATCCCCATTAGCCTGGGCTGCCTGGCGCACTCCAGTTCAGTGCATTCAAAGACACCAGTTATGCATCATCAGCTAGACTTGGCCCAGAATGGAGGTCAAGTGTGGGTACGGTACGGTACGATAAGATACACTTTATTTGTCCCATACGGAAATTTGGCATTAAGACACGGGTACACAAACTAACTTTAACGGCACACAAAACAGAACACATGCCCCCTATCAGTACCCTTCCACAGAGAGAAGCCACTTGGCCCAATAAAAAAAAGTGGGGATATGGGGAAGCAGTTGTAATGTCACCTCAGATTTGATTCCCAAAACGCGCCATTTGAAGTCGGCGGCGGTTTGGAATAATTGCACTCGTTAAATACCAGTCAACTTGAATCAAATAAAGGCAGCCTTAACGCAATACATTTATATAATAATAAATATGAATGTGTTTTACACATTGTTAATCACAATAGACTACAGTACAATGCCAGGGTTGGTCTGTTGTTGTCTGGAATGAAGTTTTAAAGAATTTAAAGAGGAGACGGCCTTCATGTACTCATTGTGCCCAACTTACACCCGAGTACTACCTTAGTTGGGTTCTGCTGGCCTGATCAGTCCTGGTCTCGTCCCAATGCAGCAGCAGCAGCACTCTCCCGTCTTGCTCCAGGATGTGGGAGTGAGCCGTGTAGTCTGAGTCCAAAACCAGCTTTAAAAGACTCTGAGCATCAGACCCTCACGCGCTGCCACATGCATCCTGATACAGGAAGGAGATATAAGAAAAGGGATGGGAGAAACAGGAAGTGAAAAGATTGGTTGGTTTGTATTGGTTGTTTGCATGTTAGTGATTTGAATTTGTCTCTGTGTGTGTGTGTGTGTGTGTGTGTGTGTCTTCTGTGCCCACAGCCGGTGGTTGTGCAGGACATGACGGAGTTCAAGAGAAGCTTGCCTCTCTTCCCTCTGGCGAAGCCGCACATCAACTTCATGGCTGCAAAACTGTGAACCACCACACCGCCCCAAGGCAGCGTGGGATTGCCTGGGCAGCAGGGACCCAGCACCCCATCACCCCCTAACCCCCCGACCCCCCCCCCCGCCCACGCGTAGACCAGTATATCACCCTCATGCAACTGGAGCTAGAAGAATGGTCACTTTGAACGTGCGAGTGTGTGTGTGCGTGTGTGTGTGTGTCTGCGCGTTTGTGTGTGTGTGTGAGCGTGTGCCTCTGTATTGAATATCTACCTGTTCAGTGGGAGGTTCCAGAGAGTGGAAGTCCTAGTCACCAGACTTGCCACTCTGCAGGCCCTCTTCCCATAGTTGTGAAACGTGCAGTAGTGTCCACAGAGCACTTCGGCCCCCGCAAGTGCTTGGGAGGCGACGTGAGTAAAACGCACTAACGACATTGTGTAGGATGTAGATGATAAACAAAAGATGAAATATGCATATCACCAGGGCCAGCAATCCCCAGCCCTGTATCACTGCAAAATGTAGGACCTACCTGGTTTACTTTACCATTGGAAATGGGTGAATGTTGTACCGTATATTATTATTGAATCCAACAGAAAGTAAATTCATTTCATAGTCCTCTTAAGTTGAGTAGGGACGAGGGGAGGAATCATTCGGATGTCCAAGCCGAGTACAACTTGAAGCCACCTCAGTTTTTAGATCAGCCACGCCGGGAGAACACCCAGCGGTGCTGGCAAAATGGCTTCCGTGTTATCAAAATGTCAGCCTTATGAGAAATTTTCAGCTTTGTACAGATTTATAAAATCTGACCTTTTTGCTTTTTCATTTTGTTTTTTGGCTTTTTAATTTAAACAAGTAAAGTGTTGGGGTGCTTTGAAGAGCTGCTTTTAGACTGCTACACAAATTCTATTAAATAGTGTCTGGTTTGTCTCTTTTTTTATTATTTGATTTTCTTTGTTTTATCTCCAATCAGTGCTTTTTAAAGGGCTGTTGTCCAAGCATCTACTCAGGGTGGCCCCAATGACTGATTTTATTTGCAGATTATGAATGAATTAATAAACATTTTAAATGCCCATGCCCTTTTTTTCCATTTTTCTTGCACATTTCTTAAGATTTTCCCCAAGCGCTTTAAATACTTAAAGGATCTCAAACATGAAACATATTGGATGTATTCCTGTTTAACATTTTTCTGTTTTTTGTTTTGTTTTGTTGCGGTTTTGTCCTCGGCCTATATTTGTGTTCTCTGCGCACACACCCCCGCCCCCCGCCCCGATGTGATTATGCTGTCTGGGACTGAGTGGTCCCTTTTGTGGTGATCTTTCTCAAGGACAGTTTAAATACCACTAATTCCAATCTGTCCCATTTTGCCCAATTAACTCTATCTAAGATGCTGAAGATTCACTTGGCTGGTTGGACCGGTCCAGTCCAGTCCAGTCCAGTCCAGTCCAGAGTAGTCCAGTCCCTGGGCTGAGTCCACAGATGAAGGCCCCCTCACCCTTTAAGAGTGTTGAAAAGGATGAAGAGTGCTGTGGTGATGGCTGGCTCTTGGCCACTCCCTGTAAATATGCACCTTTTCTCTTCACACAAGCAATAAATATAGACGCTCAGGCCTGCACCTCCAGCCTAGGCAGCTCCTTGCCCTGCCGGCCTCTGCCTCTTCTACTGCGCAGCCAACCTTCAGAGAGGTTGGGAGGTCGGGGCACCCGTTAGGACATTTAGTTTGTAAGTCTTGTGGTGTTTTGACCCTTTTTTTTTTTTGTTTGTTTTTTTGGGGGGGGGTCTCGTTTACTTTACTGCTGAGGGGCTCTTTTGTGGATGTTTCATGCAGTAGTTGCAAGGTGAAGCTCCAACAGCTTCGTGTCTCAGGTGTTAAGTCTTGCCAAGCCAGACCACCACCAGTCCAGTTTGATTTAAAAAAATATATAATAATTATACATTTTATTTCTTTGTTACCCTAGAGAAATGAGCTGAAGGCAGAGCTTGTGGGAGTTCTCAGGCGTCTTCAAAACCAATTACAAATGCTGCATCGTCTTTTTAGGGAGTTTTAATCACCTTCACCAAAAAAAAAAACAAAAAAACATAAACCAACATATTCTTGTAGGTACAAGCTCAGCCTCCTTCATTTGTGAATCACTTAAAGCAGTGTAGCAGCCTCTACAGTGTTCTGGCATTTTACTGTATTTTGCACCATTTTGTGAAGGCCAGGCTTGAGACATTTGCTCCATTCTTGTGTTGTGGAAGTGCCCATGGGTAAGGGCTTTCCCATGTCGTCTCATAGGCCGCCTTCAGGTCTCGCTGTAAAGTGTCCGTCCCCAGATGTTTGTGCTTGTTGACTTCAGATTTACCAGACCCATGGAGACCTAGAGCATTGTGAAGAGCATTGTGAAGATCATCTCAAGGGTCCTCTCTTGAAGTATCCTTACGCTCTAATGCTTTTGGTCAACAGGGCCCAGGGCATGCAGTGCAGTGGAATGCTGTGGTGTGTTTGCTGGGTTTTAATGGACAGGTTGCATGACGGCCTCTTGATCTCTGAGACTTGAGTTTTGGCTCAGTGATGAGGGAACTGGCCAACAGGAGTGAGGTCTTTGTTATTCTATGTTGTCAGCCTGACCGGAGTATAGCTCACCCCCACCCAACCCCCCCCCCCCCCAAATCTGTCTGTTCATAAGGGGTGAGCGGGTCGGCAGCGGTCAGCGCGTGTGCATGTTGCTTTGAGTGTGTTGAAGTGAGGTGGCTCCATCTTATTCTCAAGAGTGTTTGAATAAAAAAACAAAATACACCAAAAAGATGTTTGAATGACTTATTTGCTGAGCTTTTATTAGCCTTTGGAGAGCAAAGCGCAGTGCTGCTCTGCATCATCTGTACTTATAGTTATTGCTCAGAATTGATTTAAAAAATTATTTAAAAAAAAAAGATGAGGAAGAAAAAACCCTGAAATTACCTGGTTGTGTGACGAATCTGGCAACCAATGGTTCCCACCCCACACAAACATTCTAAAACTAGATATTTTTACAGATTTACCTTCCTAAAATTAGTATTTTCTGAAATGAATGGGTTTTCTTTTTGTTATTTAATTCCTGTAAAAGCTGTCGATTATTTTAGAAAGGTGAGAAATACAGCCTCTGAAAACAGAACACAAGGCACACCTTGGAAAAATACATTTATTCACATAAGTCAATTAACATGAATTTGTAAGCCCCAAAGGAAAACTGTACAAAGCAATTTTTTTTTTTTTTTTACAATGTCAACATTCAGCTTTTGGCATTTTAGTGTCACTGTACAAATGCAGATGTGACTTGTAAATAAAACATTTCTGCTGAAAACTTCAATTCCAAAAACAGTGAAATCTTGTTTGCTTTTTGGCAAAGCAAACATTTTTGTGATGTATGAATTCAATACATCAGAAGATACTCTTGGTACATGCGGTCATTTTATGGTCAGTTGGGTCATTTTAGACGCAGTTGCATGAAGCCGATGTGTCCATGTAGTAAGCAACTAGGTTATAATTACCAAAGGTGTTCAAAAGGAGAAGAAATCTGCCTAAATAAATCCAATGCCATTCATGGTACATTGTGTCAATCCCAATACATATGCATTTATTTTTTCTCCAAGGACTAGACTGAATATTGCACACCTGTACACCTTCTAAGGGTTCACATCATCAATACTCGGCCATATATGGAGGATTATTTGGGAATGGCAAGGAAAAAAAAAAGAAATAAAAAATAGGTGGAAGCCAGATCTTTCCAATCACCATTGCACTTTTGTCAGTTTTTCCTCTTTTCTAATTTTAGACTGCATCACTTTTGCACATCGCTAGTCCGTCCATCTGTGGCGGATGCACAATTCAACTGCCATTCTTGTGCCATGACCACTTCACTTTGGGTTTCAAAAAGGCCACGAAATGTGAAAATTTTCCTTTCTTGTGCCAGCTATGTAATTGTACTTATCAACCCTTTTAAGTCTCTACTGCTCATTCTTTGTGTGCGGCCTGTGTCCTAGTTGGTAGCAAAAATGAAACATACCACCACATTGGCAATGGATTCTCAAAGCTTTCAGCCAAAAAGAAAGGGAAGTAATAATGTAGGCCTACCTTACAAAGTTACAAAACTGACTTAACATGAACACTTTAAAGGCTTATTGGACAGACATACTAAGCTATCCTCGTGTTACAACAATCCTTGATCTACATACAACAATGCTTAGCTCTTAACAGGTTTTAATTTGTAGTGAATTGCATTTAATTATCTCCAAAGTAGTCAAAAGAATATTATGGATTATCTGTAAAGGGTCCTTGCAAAGATGGACTAAATTATTGGGTGATAAGATTTCCCCCCCTACTCCCACCAACCAACACCCCCAGCAATCAAAATACCCACTTCAGAGAAGAACCTGCGAGGCAAATACTCGGGCCTATGTGTTGTGTTGAGTACCACAGAAAGTCTGCAACAGAGAGCCTGCAGTCGGATACAATACAGAGCAACTGTGACAATACAAAGCTTATTGTTTATTCCTCGTCTTTGTACACGTCATTAATAAGGGGGTTTTTGCACAAGGAGCAACATGAACACCCTGGGAAAGCAAGGGCAAATCTGCATACATATTGGTTTCTATACACAAAGATTTCCCTTCTCCATTTTATGACCAGATGAAAGTGCTATAATGAACTGAAGTGCTAGTATGCATCCTACAAAAAGGGTGAGTCAATTGTCAATCGTTAAGTGGCTTGATTCTCCCAAACGGCCTCCTCAAAGCACAAAGGAATATTTCCAGCTCAGATCACTGCAAAACAAATGACAAATTATAAAACAACCAGTTTATTTGTATAATTGATTAAAAAAAACTCCCATATACTTGTGGTACACCACAATTACTTTAAAACACAATCCATTTAAAAACTCAAAAAAAAAAAAAAACCTCAGCTCTGATGGGCCTCAGAGGGTAGCCAACCATAATTAGCCACACAACACAGGAGGGTCACATTCTAAAGGGTCGCACCTGCGTCTGTGTGTTTGTCTCAAGTCAACTGCACAGTGTGTATATGTGTGTGTGTGTGTGTGTGTGTGTGTGTGTGTGTTTTTAGTGTGAGTTTGACTGCATGTTCCCAGCATGCTTCCCGGGCGCTTGTTTCCTCGAGTTGCCCACAGTTCCAGCAGCGTGTATGGAGTTGGCATGACCCCTAGCGAGGTGCGCGTGTGAGGAGGCGAAGTGAACAAAATGGCCACTTGAGCAGAGCATCCATCTGTCTTGTCTGTCTGTCATTCACTCACTCAGGAAGGGGGCTCTGCAAGGGCCAGCAGACAGACAGACAGACAGGCAGGCAGGCAGGAAGGCAGGCAAGTGGGCAGTCAATCCCTCCATTTGTCAGCCCTGTATCGTCCTGTTCGGTCCCGTGCGTGACCCCCGTGCTGGGAGGCCCCTTCCCTCTTTACTCAGCCCGCTCAGGGCTCCTCCTGCTCGGGGAAGTTGAGGATCCGGCGGTGGGCCTGTCGCAGGTACTGCTGCTGCTTGAAGTACACCTTGAAGGCTCCTTTGATGGCCACGAATGCAATGCCCCCCTGGGGAAGAGGGGGAGGAGGAATAAGGGTTAAAAGTCAATCCTGAGTCGCGATTCTTTTTTTTTCCACATTCCTCCTGGATGATGCTGCATTGTTAGCAGCCTTGTTTTTTTTTCACACTACACAGAAGATAAGATAAACAAGTAGGATTCTACGAATTCAGGTCAGGACAGAGGAAATCTGGAGCATGCAACACTACTAAACTATGGATGACTGAAAATGCAAATCAACAAAAATGCAGATTTTAAAATAAAATAGAAACGTAATTTCTTTTTTTAATTATCCACATTTTATTGAAATAGGCTTATGTACAAAATGCCGGATAGCTGCTGAGAATGGTGTGGCGTTGAGCCTGTTCACCCCACAGGATGCCTACAACACTGACTGCTGGGCCGAGGTCACATGTACAGTACTGCTGCTTTGTGCGATCCGGGAAGCTAACGGCCCCTAAAGCTGCTTTTGGCTGTTGATACTGGTGAGGCAGGACATAATGAAGTCCCAGCGGCCCCTTTCCGTTACAGCTGCAAGATGGTGGCATTTCAAAGGCCAATTGTTGAAGATGCTGGGTACCAGACGTACCAGAATGGTTCTCTGGAGGTTGGAGTTGACGCTGCTGAACATCAGCTTGCCCACGATGGTGGCGATGGTGGGGAAGACCAGCGCTCCGCACAGGATCCGCGTCGCCGACACGTGATCGGCCAATGGGCTGGCCTCTGCTGGGATCCTGGGCACCGGACGGCCAATCCCTGAGAAGGAAAACGGAAGAACCCGGTTTTAACTTGGCGTACGTGAATAAGTGTGAAACAAGCTTCTACAGTACATTAAGACGTTTCTGTGATGAGGATTCAAAGGTTTTTTTCCGGCTCAAATTCCCAACAAATTCGTTTCAAATGTGTTGGTGACAGCCTTGAACTCTGATTCAAAGGCTGTTTGCAGTGATACGGGACACATGCTGTGGTGCAATCCAAACACATGAGGCCACTGACACTTGACACCCACAAGACACACCACCAACATACAAGATACAGAATACGGGCTGCCTCTGCTCTGACTGGAGGTTGGCCACCATGAGTTGCACAGCATCTAGCCCCGATGTGTGTGTACACGAGGATAGGTCAGCATACTCCCCATACCCCCCCGCCCCCACACCCACCCACCCCCACCCCCCGCACACAGCATCACTTAAGTCACATGAGCGCCTCAAATAACACTCATAAATCTAGTGAAAGATGAACGCTCATACACCTCATTTAGGTGTGGGGATAAGTGTGTATGCATGTGTGTATGTGTGTGTGTGTGCGTGCGCGCTTGGGGGGATCCATGGCCCATTATCCATGAGTGGGGCCAGAGATTGAGGAAATGATAGAGTGTGTGGTTGGTGGATACGGTATGGAGTAGGCAGGGTAGGCTGATCTGCCAGATATAGAGGGATGGCCCAAACCTGCCATCTCAGAGGACGTGCATGTGTGTGTGTGTCCGTTTATGTGTGTGAAAAGGTCAGTGGGTTCCCCCTTGAGCCCTGGGGTCTGGTTTCCCTTCATCAATCATTTGCACTTACTGTTGAGTACAGTGGAAAACCACCACCCCCAGGCTCCCTGAAAACACACACACACACCTGGTGCTTCCAGATGCCTTGGTAGCTATGCATGATACATACACACCGTAGCAGGCTAATTCAACTCACATAGACCAGTGGGGGCTGGGGGCAACCCTCCTACCTGCAGTTGCTGACTCTACTGCCCCCTCCCCCTATACAGTACATTCACACACACACACACACAGAGGCGCTTACATGTCTATTATATGCGCTAACCTGGGAAGATCTTGTCCAGGATGTGGAGCTTGCTGGAGTACTTCCTCCAGAGGCGCAGCACGTAGTCCTCCCAGCGAATCATTTTGCCCAGAATCAGCATGACTGGAATGGTGGGCAGGCCGATGAGCAGGAAGAGAGGGTCAGCTCTCTCCATCACGTCAAGGCCTTCCTTGTGACCCACCACCTGACACGCACACACACAACACGCACACGCAACACACACAACACACACACACACACACACACACAACACGCACAACACGCACAACACACACACGCACGCACGCACGCACGCACACGTTGAGATGTATTACGTTTTGCACAATACTGGAATCCGTGAAGCAGAAGCAAGACTGACACACACTGACTGGTATGGAACAGTTCAGATGACAAAGGAAATGCTGTGACAAAAATGTGTTACTCTTTAGTTAATAAGCACATTCTACAGCATACACCTATGCTATTCTGTCGCTACCATAAACAGCTATGCCACGGTATAGGGTAAACTGCCCTACTCAGCTCACCCAAATCTGACATTTGATACTTTAAAAGCAAAAGTCATTCCATTAGCAAATAAGGCCGGATCACTTCAGTATCTCAAACTGTACACTGCCTGCCTGCCTGCCAGTCTGCCTGCCTGCCTGAGCCAAGGGCAGAGACAGGAGTCGATTGTTATGCAGGCCGGATGCGGTTCTGACCTGCATGACCGTGACGGCTCCGTAGGTGACGGCCGTCCAGTAGATGGAGCCCACCATGATGCCGGCGGCGGCGAAGGGGCAGGCCTTGGAGATGAGGCGGTCGGCCAGGTCCAGCACGTAGACCACGGGGCCTGCGGTGGAACACACACGGGGAGAGGAGGGATTAGAGACCGCTACGGAGATGCACACGCACGCACGCGCACACACACACACACACACACACACTCTCACTGCCAAGCTGTGCTGTCAGCTCCTCCACACACACACACACACACACACACACACACACACACCTGGTGGATTTTTCCCTTAATGAGCGCAGATCAGAGAACGCCTGGAGAGGGCTGGAGGAGAGAATCTGTGTCTGATATCAGCATACTGAAATCCTGGTGAGGTCCAACACTGAACCAGACAAATAATGAACAATGCCGGACGTCCAAACGCACAAACAACCTTGGCTGTGTGGGCGGAGGGCGTCACCAGCAGGGGGCGGGCTTTTGCCCTTGTGGCAATGCAGACGGCACAAGCACCTCAGATGCCACACCTGTTTTTCCCATTTCGATATTTTTGCGCTTTTCTATGTATTTATATGCGTCCATACACAAACACACACACACACATATATATTCTGTCTCACACACGCACACACATTTTCCACTTTGCAGACCACTCTATTCCAGGCGTGTTGCAAAGTAAATTTGCACAACTGTATCTCGGTTTCCGAGCACACACACACACACACAAACACACACACACACACACACACACACACAAAAAATCAAGTGCAATGGAGCCATGTGCCTTGGCACCGGCTCCCATGTCCTACCAACAAACCCCAAGGGCTTCCTGGCATTTCTATAAATGGTGGCAAAGATCAGGCAGAAAGCATACGGTGGGATGATGAAAATCGCCGACTTGAGGTCAGGTCAACACATGGCAATCACTAATTCCCAAGACAGGTACATACACTGACACACACACACACACACACACACAGATAGTGCCACAAGTTTCATGAAACACTTTGTGCGTGTGTGTGTTTTCGAGGGGGGGAGCTGCAGAGTTGAACGGAGATGAAATTCCATCCGCATTCTGCAAGGCTCAGGGCAAAAATAACTGAGGCTTTGGGGATGATCAAAGGCCCACTTTGGGTGGAATGTCATATTACTCACGTCTTCCAGGGAGCGTGACCTTCAGCCGCTACGGCTTCTGCTCTACGCCAGACTTCTTTTCCCCACAACACATCAATACAAGCCCACAGTGGCTGATGTATCAAAAGCCTGCGTGTGTGTGTGTGTGTGTGTGTGTGTGTTTATGTGTGTAACTGAACCCAACCCCTTCAGCCAGTGTTACACATTCCACTCCAAACAAACTCCTCAAAGACCCTTCTTGCCCATGTTGGCAGATAACACACAGTTCTTAGAGGATACTCTGGTGCTAATCTGAGGAGGGGGTGGC
>JASCQY010000031.1:13912095-13926250 GCA_030264315.1 Sardinella tawilis
TCATATGACAAAATCATTTGTATCCGTTTCACTTCTTTTGAAAAAGACGTCTAACTGAAAAGTGTTTCAATCGACCCCGCGCTCCCCTATGATATTATTATTACGTAGGTAATTATGCATGTATAGGCTACTAGCAGGCTATAACTAGCCTATATTAACAGTTTGACACAGTTTGAAGCATTTAAAACAAGATCAGAGGACCTGCGCCTTTTCTTTTTCGTGTCTTCATTTTCTATTCACCTCACTGTGTTTCTTTTTCTTTTATTTGTTATTTTTCTCTGTAGAAAGAACCGTTGAACTGCCTTATTAATAAATGTCAATGTAACTGCTGTAATAAAAGTGATATTAAAAACTACAATTCCCTTTAGCCTGTTCTGTACAGTCCATGCGCCGCAGTCAATCAGCTGTTGAGGCAACTGCTGACTCTACCTCGGCAGTAGGGTAGCTCATTTGTCATATCAATACCCAGACGAGGCAAACAGAAATAGCCTTATTTACAGAATCCCAAAAGGTGAACGATAAAGGTAATGACTGCTTCATACAGTGGTAAATGGAACAGAATATGCATGCGTGACAGATTATTTCTAATCATTGGTGCAACGTCGGATTAGGGAAGTGGACGAACATTTTTCTAGAAATGGCCAGGTAGCCTATTTGGATGTGTTTCTGACTAGGATGTGTTTTGGGACAGATGTCAAACTATACAGTCGCGAGTATTTTAGTCTTAGTAGGCCTATAATAACTAGTCGCTTATCTTTGTAACTGTCTCTGTGTAGTATTGATTACTTTGATGACCTTGAATAGGCAGCTCCTTTACAGCAACGAGAAAACAGGGATTAGCTGGGGGAGGACTATCATGCAGCCAATTTTACAGCGGTGCAATATTAGTTTTATTCGAGGAAAATGATGCTCCGAATAGCCAAATCACAAAAAATAGGTTATAACAAGCGTTGTGTAGGCTATAACGAAAGTGTTGCCGCATTCATAGCAGCAGTAGCCCAGTTGTAGGTCGAATTAAGATTAATCGTGTGCTCGATGCTGAAAATGTCATGACCTTGCAGATTATGTTTAAACAGATAGGGATGATCAGATGGTAATGTAATTTACCTGTTCGGTCTTAAAAGTTGCGCAATGGCACACACATAGTGTGGAATTTGCAACAATTACCAGTCATCGACACAATGTCGTGTGAAGGCCTGTTTTGAGTCTACAGATAGATGCATAATCTACTACAAATATAAAGCATTAATTGAGTAGGCCTAGACTTGTTATTTTTTCACCGATTTGCCACAATGGTTGATTCCAGTTTGAAAGTCAATGACAAGTTGACAACCAACCCAGCGTGCCATAACAACAGAAAAGAAACTTTTCGTTTAGCCCAGAAGAAAGTAATCAGGAAGTCAATTTGTGATAAGGACAGCCAAGACTGTATTCTTACTGACATTCTGCTGCGCTCCAGCTATGCCATGGGTGTAACCCAAGAACTTGTAATAAATAGCTTATAACCGACGCATGCGAAGTGGTATATTAGGCTATGTTCAGAAATGTTGAGCATAGGCTACAGGCTTTTCCTAGGCTACTTTCAATGTGTTGTGCAAGGTTATCATATATGACAACATGGTTATTTGCAGAATTTTAGCCTTGGATGATGTGCAGTATAAATAGGCTACGGATAGAGCCAGGATACTCTCATAGCGAATTCTCAACCAACCTATTTCTCTGGTTGGTAGGTAAAGGAAAACATATAGGCTAGGTTAAACGAAAAGCTACTTTCACAATGGCGTTGTCAGCAACTGGAAACCCGTTTAGCATGGTTATTTCAAAGGCTTTTGCATTCGATGCTCATAGGTTGTCTGGTGAAATGCGTCTGACTCTAGGTTGTGGGCTTAA
Organism: Sardinella tawilis; assembly: GCA_030264315.1. NCBI lineage: Eukaryota > Metazoa > Chordata > Actinopteri > Clupeiformes > Clupeidae > Sardinella > Sardinella tawilis. Next base: position 13,913,986 of record JASCQY010000031.1, read on the forward strand.
TGCGTCAGTGGTGGGGAAAGGTGCTGTGTCTCTTTAACCTTGTTGAAGGACGCAGCTGTATTTATTGACGTATGCAAATTAATTTAGGGCGGTCCTAAAAAACAGGAACAAGAATCGGTTTCACATTGCAGTCTGGAGTTCCGGTGAAAGGGAAAAGAGACGTGGCGAAAATTGGTGAATATCGGCGTCCTCCAAGTTTGTCCTCTGTATACGACTTTGGAGAAAGCTGGCGTTGGATAGAACAGAGTCGCCGAATCTGTTCTTGAGCCGAGATATCGTAGCCTAAATGCGCTCACACCGGCAATTTTTGCTAAATGGGTGATTACGGTTTCGCCCTGCAGTCTGCTTTCCCCAGCTATACCAGAAATAACAACATCCCGGCGTTTTCTCCGAGCAAGCACTATAATAGCACGACGAGTGTAGTTTATGACATCCTCAATAATAATTCGTCTTTGTTTTTCCCCGTTGTAGCTCAGCAAACCATGCAGGATGATTTACTGATGGACAAAAGCAAAGCTCAGCCTCACCAGCAAGACCCAACAAACGTAGACCCTCCTTCTACCCCGACCCCTTCATCGGAAACCCCAACCTCGGAGGAGAGTCCGTCGAGTGTGACTAACCAAGCACCCTGCGCTCAAAACAACAAAGACAAAGTACCGATGGAGTCGCCAATTCTGCCGGGGTTGAGTTTTCATCAGCCACAGGAGACCGGTGGCACCTCCTTATCTCCATCATTTGGTAGCACTTGGTCTACTGGAACCGCGAACACCGTGGACGATAGTTTTTTTCAAGGAATACCATCAGTTAATGGGACTATGCTTTTTCAAAATTTCCCTCACCATGTCAACCCGGTTTTTCCCGGAGGAAATTTTTCACCACAGATTGGATTGGCACAGTCACCGCACCAACAACAGCAAGCACAGCAACAGCAGCCCCAGCAGAGGAGGTCTCCTGTTAGTCCCAGCCAAGCCTCTTTCCCCCAGAGAAACGCTTACAGTCACCAGACTGTCATGAACAGCAAGGCTTCTTCGTCTTCTGCGTCGTCGTCAGCATGGAATAACCACCAGAACGCACCGTGGAGCACAGGCTCCAATCCCTGGAGCGGGCTCCAGGCAGGCAGGGACCCACGGAGAGCGGTGGGAGTCGGTGTGGGGGTGGGAGTTGGTGTCGGAGTACCGTCTCCCCTCAATCCTATCTCCCCGATGAAAAAGCCCTATCCGAGCAACGTCATTGCACCTCCGAAATTTCCTAGACCCGGTCCCCTGACCCCTAAATCTTGGATGGAAGACAACGGCTTTAGGACAGACAACAGCAACAATATGCTACCCTTTCAGGTAAGCACGAATAGTGTGTCTTTGTTGGCCTAGACAATTTCAGGTTATTTTAATCAAAATTTATATCACCCAAATGCTTAGCCTATGTCTATTAGTAGCCTACATAAGAGTGTATTTTCGCCACGTATTTATTTAGGCTATCTCTGCAGAATGGCCATCGATGTCTCTCTCAAATAGCCTACTCTAACGTTGGAACGTCAGTCTGTAAAAAATGCATTTTTTAGAAATGCATTCTTGGGTGCGAAGCACGTAGCTTAAAGCATATTTTCATGGAATGATCTCGGTCCCTCACTGCATCTAGTCATGTTAGGTAGGCTATATTTTTTTCCTAGTGGACTATGACAGGAAATGACCTTCAAGCTGATTTGTATTAATAGGACTGTAGTGTTTGTAAATATATTGATAAGACGTAGCTTTCCGTCAAAATCTGAAATGTGTGGTTATGACAATAGCACAAATTCGCCTGCTGTTTTCTAACATGTCATTTGCTTGTCTCATTGTTGTTATGCCGTCTTGGCCTTCATTTTTGCAAATGACGTGGACTTAAAACTTGGTATTTATTTAATTCATTTTATGTAATTTGTGAAGAAAGACTTTATGTTGATTATGACTACTCTTGTTGTTATTGTTATTATTATTATTATTAGTAGTAGTAGTAGTAGTTGTAGCAGCAGCCTAGTAGTAGTAGTAGTAGTAGTAGTAGTATTATCAAGCTATAGCATGACTTTCCCTGTTGAGTTAGCTAGAGCTTTGGCAATGTCACTGCTCTGTGTATTATACACAACTAAAGGGTTAATTTTATTCCTCGTTAGTATTTTGCCAGCTCATTCAGACACGTTTAAAGGGAAAGGTATTTGCCTGTGATTGGCTTCATGCAGACAAGTAGGCGGGTCCTTACCTTATTCAGAGGCGTGATTGGCATTTTTTCACACCAGTTGTCCATACTGAAACTTTTTAATGAAATGTTAGAGTTAAGCCATATTGTGTTGATTAAAAAAAAAAAAAAAACTTCATTTAGTTTTGTTCCAAGTATATTTGGTTTTATGGACAGAAGGAAGGACAGAAGGAAGAGTTTGAATGTCAGTGTGCAAAAAGTAAAGGCTGTTGTAAACATGTTTGTTGCATCATAGTTTCATACACTCAATGGGGAAAAAAATAATTCAACAGAAGCATGTAGGCTAAAATATGATGGATGTTTGTAGATTCTATAATGTTTTGTGAAGTAACTCAATCTTGAAAATCCCAGGGAATCTGAATCAGTGGCCATTATCCAAATGCGTTCAAAGATGTCCTATGCCACTGTTTGTACCAACAGACTCACACAGGCAAGGTATGAAGGGCCAGCACTGCAGCAGTGTTAAAATGATGAGTCATGGAGACTGGTCGGCAGCTTCTGTCTTCGTGCAGTCGTTGCCAACAAATGCTAAGCCTATGCCTCAAAAATAGACTCAACTACATACCTTAATTTTGGATAGCATTGTTGGTTGAACCAGTAGGCTACATAAAGAAAATATGCCACCAGAGTAGTTGGGCCAGGATAGTTATGTGCAGGGAGTAGGCTACTCTGGTTTGTAGTTTGGCTAGTCAGCTTAGTTATTTCACAATGGGCACTAAATTGCACTATAGCCTACCACCTGTGCATAAACAGTCTGGGCAATAGGATTCCAGATTGAGGTGTGGCCCATAGCTGTCCAAAGTATGTGTGAGTGTGAGAGAGAGGGTTAGGTTGTATAGTAAAAAAAATGATCCAAGTTCAGTAGTCTACATTTGATTTTATCATTATGTGGAAACAGAGGGAGCTAGCTTAAAGCTGCATGTGTCATATTTTATCTTCCAGTGTATTATTTGTTTTTAGAATTTAAGTCTGGCTTAAATAGAAATATATAAAATGCTGAAAATGGTCCTGCCAATCATCTGTTGTAAACAAAATGTAAATAAATTGTGTCAATTGACAAAGGCAGAGTGCACTTGGGCAGAAGCCCAATAGTTTAATTCACATCCAGTTTAGGCCTGGGTGATCAAATTCAGAATGTAAAAAAAAATAAATCAAAGAGAGAGAGAAAAACCTTTGGTCACATAAATATCTATATTTCTGGTATGCAATTTTGAATACAACCCTAGCACATAGGCTAACCGGTCCAAACTAAGTAATTATTTGCGCCTCGGTACAAGTACATTTCCCTGACCTTCCTCTTACTGAGGGTGACAATGGTAGTCTGCTGTATTCCCGAGGCTGCCTCACAATCTCATTACAGGCGATCTGCCGCATCGCTAAGGATGCTAAGCTCCAGTGTGGCATTAACCTCAGCACAGGACAATTTTCCAGATGGCGCTTTATTATCTACATGGGTGCTACTTGCTCAAATCAACCATTTCAGGCTCACAGGACTCAGTCCAGAGTAGTTGTAATGGTAACATCCAAAAAGCCTCTGGTTTGGTTCAGCTTGCATTTATGCAAAGAATGAAATGAACATGGGAAGTGTGTGGTGTGGTGTGTGTGTGTGTGTGTGTGTGTGTTTGTGTGTGGGGGGGGGGGGGTCAAGGATTAGTTCTAGCTTGTTTTAATATGTTCATGTTAAAGTTTCTCAGCGTGACGTTGGATTGCAAGGAAAGCTTGATGGAGAATGGAATGGAGAATGTGAGCTAGGGCCAAGGACATGGCTAACTTCTGACCAGGATTAGCCTAGATTGTGCTCAACCTTCTCCAATACCCCCCCCCCCCTTCCAGTCCATTTGATTTCTCCACGTCCCACCTTTGCCTAAGCTGACACTTATCGCCAAGGCACAATATATCTTGTGAGTCCCATGCTGGGGCCTGGCTGGCACATATTGTGCTTCGTCAGCGGAGGTTAAACCAGGTGAAGATGATGTCGTATTGGACAGGATTAGCGGAGGAATGACCTCGACCTCTGACCTCCTTGGTATGCCTCTGCGTGGAGAGGCCATTGTTTAGCCCATTTCCCCAAAACATGCGGCTTATTCCATACCTGTGGTCAGTTTTGCTCAGATGGTATTGAGGTGAGATTAATGCCATACTTGTGTGCAGTGGTGTTCATCTTACCTTGTTTTTTTTTAGCAGGCAAGGCCTAGAATGCGAGGAATTTAAATTGGCGTGCCAAAGAGATGCGAGGAGAGAAGAGTCGCGTGGACATTCCAGGAGATATCTCCCATCCAGTTTGCGCTCACGTTTCCCTTTCTTTCACACTGTTGTGTGGCATTTTGTGCTTAGTTCCACAGCAGTCTTGAATTGCAGTCAAATGGAAACCAATACTTATGGAAATGAGTAGAGGGCACAAGGTTGAAGTTCTCCTATGCAACGGAGGGTGGAGATAGTTGGTTTTTTTTTTTTTGTTGTTGTTTTTTGCTTTGTTGTTTGGTGAAGAGTCAGGTGCTTTCCAACTAGCCTACTTCAGGCTCTGCTGGGCAAAAGACTTTATCTTGATAATGTCAGGCTTATGACGGAGCTTTTACCATTTCCTCTTCCTTCAATTTGACCACTTGGCTGGATTCTCTCTCCCATCATTCACAAGAGAGCACAGCTCAGCTCAGAGGACTTTGTAGATTCAGACCGACTCAAAAGTAGATCTTTCTGTGAAAGAACAGCGGTTTGAAAGTGTGTTAGCAGTAGCGTTTTGAAATGGAGAGCTCAGCATTTTAAATGTCCGTCATTTGTACAAAGTGGGCAGATTTTTATCTGGGCCCAGAGAGGGGGAAATAACGCTTTTTGAATGCTCAGCCAGTTGTGTGACAATAGCGCTGGTGTGCAAACAATGTGCCTTCCCCTCACCACTGGGCACAGAAGGCCTCTGCCAAGTCTATAGATCATATATTCACACACACGCTTTCCCAGCTCCTCTTCCTCTCTCTCCCCTCCGCACTCATTCACTCCTGTGCTCTTCTATCGGTGTGTGCATGATGCTTTTTTTATTATTATTATTATTATTTAACTAACATTTGCTACAGACTCTTTCAGCAGCGTAAGGAAAAAGAGTGCTTTAATGTTCTATTTCCCAAAGTACTCACCGTTATTGTACGGAATGTTAAAACGGAAGCCCTGTGGACTCAAACCTTACTCACTACTCGCCCATCCTGTGACGTGACGCTTTCATCAGAATTGTCCTTGTGAAATGAAAGTGGCATATCATTGAGACACACTAAGATGGGATATACCGTAGCTGCTGCTTACGGCATAGCCTCTTTCCACGGATGCCAGGCCACAGTAATCAGCTCTAGCCTAAACCTCTGCCCTGGTGAAGGCCAACAAGTTGAGCCTGAAACATGTTGTCTGGTCTTGTTCAATTTAGAACTAGCATTTTGAATGAAAGCTTTTTAAAGAAAAGACAAAATGTGCATCGGACTACCTCGTATCTTTTCGCATTCAAATCACTCCAAGAACACCACAGCCCTCCAGTTAGCCTTGTTAGTTTATAAACACTGTTGGAAATTCTAGTTAGAAAGGCACTCATGAAATTGAATATGATGGATGGTGTTTTCAACCCAAGTTCAACTTGGATGTTCTGTAACTTTTCCTTGTAGTTTTGGATGTTGGATGTTGGAAATTGAATGCAGGCAGCCCAGCGGGTGCCGTGTTCAAAGGGGTTTGTGTTTGCACACGTGGTGCTTTGCCTGTCCACTCCTGCGAGGAGATGAAGTTGAGTCCAGCAGGATGATTTTGAGTGCAGTTCAAAGGCACTGCGATCGAAGGAAGGTTTCTGTCTGGTCTTTAGAGTAAAGCTATCATCTTTATTGTCCAAAGTCATCTGTCTTGGTTGCCTTCATGATTGCAGGAAGTACAGGATCATTCCCCCTCAAGTCTGTAGGCTGCTTTTATTGACAAACAGTATCCTTTATTGAAAGAACCACTTTCCTGATGTTTTTCATACCTGTTTATTATCAGGGAGCTCCAGCAGAGTTGCAGGAACTCTGTGGCCCGTTAACATCTCTGCTTGGTGCAATTACACAGTTTTTGAAGTGTGATTTTGTGGTCCCGAATGCACTGTGGTTAGTGCTCGCCTGGATGGGACTGTTTTTATTTGAGCCCACAGCCTAGCCAATCACAGGGATACGGTTGGCTCTCTTTTGGTTAAACAGCCCAAGTCCTCCGTGTTTATTATGTTTGAATGTGTGACCAACATTCCAGTCGCGTCGCTCTGCAACTTAAGATTCATGAGCAAAATCCCTTTCCCATCCTCCTTCCTGTTACGGCCACTCCAGTGCTTTAATCTTGATACTCTCATCCTCTGCCACTCCAATACTATATTAGTGTACAGATTAGAATTATTAACATCTGAAATGGTGATTATGCCCAAACAATGTTTTGTATTGCAAATTTCTAAACACATGGGCTGATTCCCAGCCCCCCCCCCCCCCTTCTTAAATCCCCCAGTCCTAAATCACTGGCATGAATCAACTTCCTAATTGGCTGCGGTTAATTCCCTGAGGGTTCCAGGTTTAGGGTTAGGGAAGCCATTGGGATTCACTCAGTCACTGTGTCTAGTTTAAATCTTGGATGCTTGTGTTTCTCCACTATCCTCTTGAACATGACCTCGACTGTCTAACCTCTGACCTCTGGTGCCTAAAGTCTGCTTCTCTTTTTGTTTTTCCCTTCTAGGACCGGAATCGGCCCTTTGATCCGTTTAACTTGCAAACTTTGGAGAATTCCTTAATGGATATGATAAGGACTGATCACGACAAAGGTAAACCACACCCAGTCGGTGGCCCACCAATGACTATCGCTGATATTATATGGAGGAATCATTTTGCAGGTTAGGAATATTCACACATCCTCGCTTGTCTGTTTTTTTTGGCTTCATTAAAAAAATCCTGATTGAGCCTTTTTTTGTTTCTTTTGCTCTATTTTGGCTTTTAAACAACAGCATTGGTTTCTTTTTTAATTGATTTATTGTTGTTACAGCAATTATAAATCATTGTGAATTAACCTCTGGCCTTACCTGCAAAATTGTACATGTTGTGTTTGTGTGTCAGTGTGTCAGTGTGGTGTTTGGAGCTTTCTTTGTTTCTGTCTTTTTCTGTGCTAATTTGACAAAGTGATGTTTTTTTCCCTTCTGTCTTTCTTTTGCTTTTCTGTCACTCCGCTTTACTGACTATGGGAACAAACAGCTGCAGTGTGTGTGTGTGTGTGTGTGTGTGTGTGTGTGTGTGTGTGTGTGTATGTGTGTCATGTTTTGGACAAAGTTGTTAATGTAAATGTATGCCCGGTGTCATAGACTGTTGAGTTTCAGCATTTTTGCAGGCCCAAAAAGACAATCCACAAGTACCTGTCATCAGAACCACTGAATTACTTATGCTGTTATAATGAAATGTGTTTAAAAGAATAACCTTAGATTATCTAAAACATGCATTAGAACAGATAGATGGAGTAGGTAAACACAGTTGTTTTTGTCAGTTTGAAAGAGAGATTCGAGGGAGATTACGATGGAGCGTCTTCTGTGGATTCCCATTTTTCTCACACCACTTCACTGTCAGATCAAAGGCCTACGAATTATTCAGCTAATCTTTTCTGCCTGCGATGGCTAGGGAGAAAAAAAAAATCTTTTCCAACACTTGGAACGGTTAGATGCATTGAAAGTGACATGCGTCTGATCTGCACAGTACACTTCAGCTAGTAGTAAATAAGAGAGGAATACAGGTCCAGTTATAAATTCAAGTAGATCAGCCTGTCGTGTCAAATCAGCTCCGAAAGCTCTTGAAGCAAAGTTGTTAAAAGCAAGAACAGTCGTTTGAATCTTCTGAATCTCTTTGGCCTTTGGAAGCAGTGCCTTGAGAGTGGTGGTTGTGAGAGAAACTTTACTAGATCCAGTCATACCAGACCTCTCCCGCTGTCATAAGTCATAAGGGTTGTTTTTGAAATGACAAGCCCTCCTCTTGTAGTGTACCGTGTGTGTGTGTGTGTGTGTGTGTGTGTGTAGGAATGCATGTGTTCACGTGTGTGTATAGCAATGGGTGGAGTGGGGGTTAGCCGTCATTCGGAGGCCTGTTAGGCCTGTTGTTCTGTCATGCGTTGGCTCTGTTTTTCCTGCCCTTGCATTGCTGTGCGTTGGCACTGCATGGCCACTGTGTTGCTTTGCCCTCAGGGGTCATTGAGGTGAGTTCCAACACCCTCCTCCCCTCCCCTCCCCTCCACTCCTCTCCCCTCCTCTCCCCTCACCACTGAGTGAAGGTGAACTCCAGGTGGAACAGGGCTCGTCTTAAGAGAAGGAAATGGGAATCTATTCACAAATCAGCTGGGTGAAGCCAAGGTTGATCAGTGGCAAGATGTGTCCACATTCTTGTCTTGTGCTGAACTCTCCAATTGATGTAAACAAACACAGTGACTTCTCTGTGTGTGTGTGTGTGTGTGTGTGTGTGTGTGTGTGTAGGCTGCATAGCATGTGTGTCGTATGCCACCATTTACGGTTATAATAGTGGCGACTCTCTGTGGCACCGCTGAGATCCTGGACATTTAATTTCTTACTCTTGACATTCCTGAGCTGTATACTGACAACAAGGCAAATGTTGGCTGTTGTTATGAGGTCCAGTTTGTGGGAGCAATTGGAAGGCAGCCTCATGGAACCCAGGTGGAAGACCAGGCGCTCACCCCTGTGGAGGAGCATGTCTGAAACGTGAGGTTAGGGCTCAGGCATTTGCCATCTGCTTGCCAAAGGCCAGACATGTTTGACTCGGACATTAGTTTCATTTTTTTTTCTTTTATTCTGAAATGTGAGTGAGCAGTGGGCTGGTTTTGGGGCATGGGGGGGGGGATGGATGTTAATTCAAGCACAGGAGATTTTGAAGTACTGCTATGATGACGACTTTGCTGCTGGTTAAGGGGTTTTGTTTTCTGTAAGTGTGTGCGTGTGTGTGTGTGTGTGTGTGTGTGAGCGAGAGCGAGAGCGCCCCCTCTTCTAACGGGCTCCTGTATGCTCATTAATCCGATTGGAATGGAATGCGTGGGGGAATTTACACTTTGTTTTGAAGGGGGTCCGCAAGCAGGGCAGAGTGGAAGGGCCTACCCTGAACAAATACTGCCTTTTTTAACTAACCCCCCCCCCCCCCCCAACCACCCAGAACATCCCCCAAAGAGGGGTCAGCTCCACTCACGTGCAGAGAGTTAGGCCTCTGGAAGCCCACTGTTTTGCTATACACACACACAAACACAGACGCACACACACGTGCATGTGAGCACAATAGCCCCTAGTGTTGATGTGTTGATACTCATGCATGTTCTCTCACACTCTCGCACGTAAACAAATCTGTTTTTTCACTTAACCTGGCCCCATGTGACTTGTCTGTGCCAGCTACACACCGCTAATGCCTGCTTTATCTGCTCAACGTGGAGCTTTTAAAAACCATAAAGCTTGACATAGTTTTTTTTTTACCCCTACTGTTTAATGGAAGCTCAGAGCTGCCCGGTGTAGCAGTGGTAGCTAATGAGGGGGGTGACAAACGACTCGCATGGATTTGGATTTACATGGAGGAGTGGGGATGGGGAACGGCAAAAACTCACTGTGAAGGAAGGAAAGCTGTGTGTGTGTGTGTGTGTGTGCGTGTGCGTGCGTGTGTCTGCGTTTGTGTTTTCCACGTCTAGCCCAGGTCCGTGCAATAAGCCCTGAAAACATAGGGGAGAGTTGCCTCTGCAGAGGAAACAACCTCCACCACCTCCACCTCCACCTCCACCAGCACCACCACCCCCACCAGCCCTTAGGGCGCGTGCCGCCTCTGCTTTAGAAAGTTCAAGAACTTCAGACAGGAGAGGACAGGAAGAGCCAGGGCCAGACCAGACCCAGGCGAGAGGATGCTGTCCGTCAGAGCGGCCTCCAGCTAGCCTTCGCTGGGGGGTGACCTTGTGATCCCAGACTGTGGGGCCCGACGGGCACGAAAGCAGAAGCAGCCATGGCTGATGGGAGTCACTGACATCTAGGATCAAGACAAGCACGTGGCCTCTGGGCTTTGGGGACTGTGGACACAATGATGTCTCTCTCTTTTTTTTTTTTTTTTTCTTTTCCTTTTCTCCTTTCTTTTTTCATCAGCAAGTCGGTGGTTTGTTGGCAATAGTTTGACCCCGTTTTCTGATCCTGGTTTTCCGTTCCTTTTCCCCCAAAATATGTATGCGCACTGTTCAGAACAAACTTCAAAGGGGTTTCCAAACTTTTGGTCTTCAGTGTGAATGGAAGTTAAGGTTGGATGGCAACCGGAAGCCCAGTTGCAATGGAGATGGAACGGAAAGATTGACAAATAAAAACTGACTTGACTTGACTTGAAAGATGAAAATCTAAAACCAAACCAAGTTTCAGACTGGAGCAACAACCAGTAGAGTGCATGCAATGGCATTTGCCAAGCTATTCAAATCTGTGACGGCTCCTGAGCCAAGGAGGTTGCACCTGTGATTTATTTGTACATTTGGTGGTTGGTCGGTTGGTTGGTTGTGTTTTTAGCAGGATTACTGAAGGAAAAAAACAAAACAAACAAATACTAGCCTGAGGCTCATGGAACATGGTGGAAAGGACTGACCCTCGAACTGCCGACACAAGTGAAGCGAAAGTCTAAACCGAAGCCTTTAACACGCCACGTGAGCCAGATCCGCTCCAAAATTTAATGACTTCTTTCTTGGCACATGAACACCTTTCCACCACGTTTCAGGAAAATCTGGCCTTTTTTTTTCTGTAATCCTGCCAACAACAAACAACAAAAAAAAATGCATAAATGAACACAGGTGAAAGCTTAACCAACTTGCTCTGTCTAACTTCAGACTTTAGCCTTTCGTAAAGCTCTTTTGCAACTTGTAACATCTATGAGCATGAGCATGTTCCGACATGTACTCTGTGCATCGATAGGTGCAAATGTATGGATAAAGCTTTGAACATTGTACTCATGGTGCACTCATTTCAACTGCCGGCTATCTAGCTGGCTTCCCTAATCTTCCATAATCTTTAACAGGAAGTGAGGCCGTGTTTTTTCTCAAGAGGCCATAAGCCCTGTGGTGCACCGAGTGGAAACAAGCGGGCGTGATTCTGCATTTGCGCTGGGCTGTCACGGCCCGAGAGTGATAACGTGACACTAGTCAGCGAGCCCCACACCTCCCCACCAGCAACCGGAGTCTTGACATTTTCGTTTCGCCTCCAGGCATAGCGTGGCCAACCTCCTCCCACACTGCCTCCACCTTGGGCACTCACTTACACACACACACACACACACACACACACACACACATTCACACACACTCACACACATTAGCGCACACATGCACACACACACATGCACACACACACAATGGAGTTGTTTTTTTTTTTGTTTTTTTTTTCTTCCTCTCGAGGCTGTTTACAGGAGGCATTGCTTAACGTGCTATTTAATATGGACCAGAGAGCTGGGACATGGCCAAGTCCTGGAGAGCTCCAGGTGTGAAGCCTCCCCTCCACTGCTCGCTCAGCCTTAACTCCCGTTAAAAACCCCCTTACCCTGCCCACCCACCCCCCACCCCTCACCCCTGTGCAGAGGGCAGGCCCCTGGGTTAATCTCTCATCACAGAGCAGTTGATCAGTTGTCATGAGGTGCTGAAAAGGCCCCATCTCCAGCAGTTCCTGCTGTAATTGCAGGCAGAGGCGTTATCTCGCCCATCGCCTCGCCCAGGCGTTGAATACGGCAGCGTCTGTTAGGTGATTTACATGTAGGATCATTACCTGTCACTACTAAATGTTGAAACATGAGGCACATCACATGAGCCCAGTGTGTGTGTGTGTGTGTGTGTGTGTGTCAGTGTGTCGGTGGTGGTGACTAGATGGACCGGTGCAGATAGTGGCAGCAGGGGGTAAAGGGGTCTTGGCTTCAGTCCCTTAACCTCTTCTTGACAGCTGTGAAAGCACAAACACACACACACACACACACACACACACACACACACACACACACACACACACACACACACACACACACAC
>JASCQY010000031.1:13936085-13948152 GCA_030264315.1 Sardinella tawilis
TACGGGAAAATGAATAGGTGGTCCCCAGACTAAATCTCACTTGTGATTTAGTCTGGCATTAGCCAGGCTAGGAGTCTGCTGTGCTGTACATGTTTTATTTCAGCTCTTCTGAGTGCCTACTGTACCTCTTCAAACAGACTCGAGTTATCTGGGACGTTGTCGATTAAGACTTTATTGTCTGTTGCCGGCTGCTCAATGACAACGTTGGTCGTTTTCCGTCGCTTCTCCTCTGGCTCTCCTTCGAAGCTGTCATTGCTGCCAAACACACACACACACAGTTACCATAACACCATCCTTTCAAATGCACCCTCCCATTGCAGTCAGACAAGCATGGGGAAAAAAAAGTGTCACCTTTTCTCATTGGGGTCCATGTCTCTTGATCTCTGCTTGGCCACGAGCTTTGCCATCCTTTTGGCTTTGTTCTTCTGTCGATTGCTCATGCCTGGTCGGAACTCGGAATCAATCAACTCGGCTGCCTGCATAGGCTGTGACAAGACAGGCAAGAGGGAGGAAATATTTCAAGACGGTGTGTCATTTATCACAGATAAACTGCATTCATGAACCGACTTGCTCAGGTGCAATATTGCACAGAAATTTGCTGTTCAGTGGAGCGCCTTTGTAAGACTTTAAAGGTAAACTATCAAAAAAAAAATGACCTTGAAACAGCAACTGAATGTGAAGAGATAATTGTATTGATGTCATGTCAAAAACACACACAAGCACTGTGTGGTCCAGATGTCCACTGAAGTTAGCATGCTAATCAACTAGCTTCACAGAGCCACTCCAGTAATAGGACCCACGACATGTGGCCACGGCGCTAAATACAAAGCCAGTTACAGAAAGCTCCAGGAGACCTTACAAATGGTGGCAAATTAAGCCAATGAACTCCGCTGGCCTCGGACTTTACTTTGACAAGCTGAAGCAACCAGAGGCAGGGAGTGGCGCTAACTTTCCCGCTTGGCAACGCCAACGGCCTTGGCTCAGGTGCTGCAGCATGCTGGCTTGGCATGAGCTTTAACACAGATTGGACTGTCAAAAATAACTTCTCTCCCTCTCTCTCTCTCACTTACACACAAACACACACACACACACACACACACAGAGTATGTAACGAGGCTGTCCACGCAAGCACAGTGAAGCCCAACTACATAAGCACTTGCACAACCTGTCATAGTGCAGGCAGAAAAAGGAGGCGGCTGCACGAGGCATTACAATCTAATCTAGCGTTTGGCTCGAAACCCAATCCCACACATTCCATGCTCCAAAGCCACTGTAGGCTCCAGTTATACTAGCAGCATGCTAACAGCCCTGACATTAGGGGAGCACCCTTCAGGTAGTCAGCAGCTAGCTAGCTAGCTACCCCCCCACCCCCCTTCACAGCATGACTAGCACACTAACAGGGTAGCGGCACAGAGGGCATTGGTTACAGACACCCGAGAAGCTGACCGCTAGCCAGTGAGATATGAGGCGTCATCAGGAGTTCTGACAGAAGGGTAGGGTGACACAGGAGGGCGAGAACAGGTGACCCACCACATGGTTGCGTGAGGCTGACCAGGAGGGACCCTTCACCCCTGGGGGTCTGTTGGAGACGGAGGTGGTCGTGTGGGCGGCAGTGGTGGTTGTGGTTGTGGTGGTGGTCGCGGCGGAGGGACCATTGCAGTCCAGGTCTTCGTCGTTGAAAAGCTCCTCGGTGTCCATGCCGATGGCGGCACCCATGTCCAGGCCGAGCTTCTTCTGGAGACGCTTCCTCTGCCGAGCCAGGCGCTCCTTCGGGTCCACCTCACCTGGATGAGCAGTTGAGAAAAAGTGGTCAATCTCCATCTCACACACACAAACTCTCACACACCTGTCTACGGTCTCCAATATTATTCCATGTTGCTGTTCTATATAACTTCTCAAAACAGAAACATTAAATGAGTTATCCGGAGTGAATAAAACCGAAGCCCTGTTGTCTAAAGCTGCCGAGCTATTGATAGGTATCAGAACAACAGCAGTAAGTACAACATAGACCGAATTCACAAACTGGCCGTTACCGCTAACAGATTAGGGCATATGAAAACGAGAGAGACATGCCCTAATCAGTTAGCGGTAGCGGCAAGTTCGTGAATTCTGTCTACGTTGTACCTACTGCTGTCGTTCTGATGCCTATCGACAGCACTCGGCAGCCTCAGCCAAATGGGCTTCGGTTTGATTCACTCCGGATAACTCCTTTAAGCATAGCATTCTCATCAGTTTGAGGAGTTGACTTAAAAGGCTGTCTAACTGGGCCATGACCCCCAAGGGAAAATACAAAAGGCACGCATAGGTTATATCCTACACAAAACTCCTCACACCAATACGCCCACACCTAAGCATACCAGGCAGAGTGATGCAGCCAGAGTTAAACTGCACCTAGTGAGCCACATCGCCCACATCCCCAGTGCGATTAGACAAATGAACAAGCAAGCAGCCATCGGCTGCCTGGGGCCTTTTGTTATCGGTCTCCGCAGGAGGAAAGCCAGAATTACACGCATATGAGACATTTCCTCACCGCAGCTGCAACAACAGGCCAGACACCTGCAGGGGCATTCATTCCTGCTAATGCCTACTAGGACCGTCGGAACTCATATAGTGTACGGTCCAATTATGAGCAGCCAAATCTTATCTGCCTTCTCATTCCGTGTTCCATTCTATCAGCAGCTACGCTTGTGTGTGCCTACGTCCTGCAATAAATGTGATGCTCCTACTTTTACAAGGCAGGTAACAATGAAAATATTAATCATTTGATCTGGCTCATGTGTCCACATTTGATCTGGCTCATGTGTCTGGGCGTCAGCTGAGAAATAACATGAGCCTAACAATTAACAGCTGAATCACACAGACTTGATGTGCGTATGATCATTTGGCAACCGTAAAATGCATGGGTAGCCTATGCAGCGCATCTTTCTTGACCTGCAACACCATCATGCTTGACTATTTCAGCTCTCACTACTTTTCACCGCCTTTGAAGCCTTCAATAAAAAATGATAATAATAATAATAAAAAATAGTGTCTCCTCAAGCTGTAAGGGCCTGTGTCAAACCCACATCGGCACAGATTCATCATGGACCCATACTTCACACATGTAGACTGTAAACAGTTTCCTGGAATCCACTGCTTGTACCGGCACTGCAATAGCTCTCATAAAGGGGAAACCCACTTCGACAAAGCGTCTCTGAGACAGGAAGCTAGGAGGACATGTTGAAGCCTTACCCGACTCATCTTCCTGGACGTCAAACTCCGCACCCGCGGACCCCAGAAGCGAGGCTCCGTGGCGGAGCAGACGGGAGATGTCAAACCTGTAGAAGCTAAGACGATCGGACGGAGAGTCCTCTCTGGCCTCCTCCTTCCCACTCTCTAGGAGACATACGAAGACACAAGTTTCAGCCACAAAAATGAGTCATTGTACTTCTCATTCACATATAACCACCCACACAAAAGTCACACAAATTTGTGCCACCCACCGAAAGGTTAACAGGGTGACACAGTGACAACACAGTGCACAATATTCTTTTTGTTCTAGTTGGTAAAACAAGAATTCAAATTGGATGCAAAAAAAAAAAAAAATCTGTATGCTAAAGTATCCATATGTAAATAATGTGCATATGTAAAAATGTAAACTAGCTAGCTTTAGATAAGCACATCCTGGTATGTGCCAAATGATTTGTCCTGCACGTTTTGTATGTCTGGGTCACCTTATGGAAAATTTTGAGAGCCCAGGAGGCCATTGTAACCTTTTGAGAGTGTGTGCAACCTTAAGCTTGGAATTAAACAAAACCTGTTTCACTCACGACATGCAGATAATGACTCCTAAAGTAAACCATCAGGCAAGTGGCTCTTGCTGCATATGAAATCTATTATCTGAGAGCTAACAGAGGACTTCCAACAGCCAATTAATTTTGCTGTGAGTATTTACAGAGGCCTTAAGCACCCTTGGGTCACCTTATGTCTTACCTTCTTTAGGCCTGGGCGGAGGGTTCCATTCCGGAATATTTTTGACTATTGCCTCCACCGCCTGGCCAGCTGCAATTCGGGTGTCCCAATTCGGACTCCTGAGATATGTCAGAACCTGCACATCCAAGAATAGGGGAATGGATGAATGGATGACACCGCAACAACAAATACACGGCACAGATCATAAAGAGTGAAAGAAACAAAAAACAGTACACAGCACAAGTTATGGTGAAGGGGACCTACTAGGTACAACACATTGAAATAAATGGGACAACTGCCTTTAGTTACAGGGAATGCTATGTCATGGACCGTGAACTCCACATGTTCACTGGGCCTGGACACAATGGCCCATTCAAATGGCAATGCCCGCTTACAAGGGACACAGGCAAGCCTTAACTTTCCATGGAAGGCAGGGAGCAGGTGGAGGCAACATTTGTTAATGTTTGTGACAAACTGCCACCTTGGGTCGTTGGGATAACTTCAATTTCAAACTCAATATCAATACCCAGAAAAATACTCGACAGCATTTTTCGATGAGGTAAAAAAAAAAAAAAAATTAAGTCACAAAAAACGCCATAAGCAGCAGCACTTGCCATGCTAAGCTAGCTAAATAAGCTAGCGTCCCATGTGTGTCCCATGCTGCTACAGAGGGAAGAGGCTGTTTGTAAGCCTGTCTGTCTGCAGCACTACAGTGTGAAAAAGAATGTAAACTCAAGGATGTGAAAGAGTTCCTCTAGGTACTGTAAATGAAGTCTATTGATGTAAATGAAGTCTGATTCAATACTCATTTTTAGTGCCAATTAGTTTCTGTGCATCATTTCTTGTTTTTACGCTACTGCCAACTGCCACCAACTCCCATTTATGACAAGTGAAAGATGTTCCCATTTTTAAACAGCGAACCTTGGATAACAAGATGTCGTCATTATGATGAATAGGGGACTAGCTTGAGTAGTGAACCCTAGAAACTGTGTCTGCGTGTCTCAGAGAATAGCTTTTGAGACTGACTCACCTTGGCTAACAGATTGTTTAGCTCATGAGGATGAAGTCGGACCACATCACCCAGTTGCTGGGCTGCAGCTTTCCTGGTTACTGGAGTTGTGCCAGTGTCTAGCAAAATGAACAAACGTTCAAGCCTACAAAAGAAAAGACGAATTTAATTACATACAGATGATACACAAATGTAATCAATTAATCTGCTGTTTGTTTCATGCCATCAGTAGAGATGAGGCTCACAAAATAAATGTTTGGACAGATCAAAAATAAGGTCGGTGCACACCATCAGGCCCCCAAAATCTGTGCTACATCCAAGGCAAAATCCTTGAGGTGCACAAAATCAATACTATTGGCTTTATATGCCATCATCAGCCAGAAGGGCTAAAAATAACACCATGGGTACCATCTACAGTCTGAGTACAGAATGGCCTGCTCAGACTTCCGCATCCAATGCATCAACTGCTGCTTGCCCCTGTAGAAAGTTAACCAACTTGTGCCTTAAATCAATACCAATCAAAAGCTAACAATAAATAAATAAATAAATAAATAAATAAATAAATAAATAAATAAAGTCACTCCTACATGGAATATATTTTTTAATATAGCCATATAATAAAGGGAAACTTTGATCAAAATGTCTTTGTAGAGAGTAATGTTTTGTACAAGTAAAACTAGTTAGAGTTTCACAGTTGGATAAAAGAAAAAATGTAGTAGAGACCTTTGGCCAAATACAGTAATTTACTTTAAGAGGAGGTCGAAAAAGTAATGTGTAGCTATTTTGTGGAACATTGGTTTTGAAGCCTTGTGTGTGTGAAGCCTATGCATCTGAATGGTATGACAAATCTCCACACCATTTAATGAACATGAGGATGAATGTTCATCACCAGTTTTATACAGTTTATCAAAGCAAACCAAGAACAGAAAGGGACTAACTAACCTTGTTGTCTTAGGAACTTAACATTAATTTGCTTAAAAAAAGACTCTTTGTGAATGCAGAGACACACCACGCATCATCATAAGAGGAAATGAAACTAGTCTAAACTAGATGGAGATGCATTTTGTTTAGGTGTGTATTCCAACACACCAGATCAGTTACAGAGGTGGTCCATAATCACAAATATGACTTATTTACATCAATAGAAATTGATGGTGAATCCAAACCACAGCCACACAACCAGAAACAGGCCAATAATTGAACCAATAATGGATTCATGTTGTACACCTCAGTGTCCTGAGAAAAGCATACTCAAATGTGAAAAGGTGGTAATCGCCTCACGTTAAGTCCATCAGATAACGATCTGGTAATCTGATCCGAACTAACAGAGCTAAACTTACGTTATAACTATATACTATAATAAAGGACTACAGGGGAACATTAGGAACAGCTGAACTATTTAACCGCAATGCCTCAACTAACTTTCATGTTATGACATACTGTATGTACCAAGACTTGCACGTACAAATGAATGCTCTGGGATAATGAGAAATGTTAAATGGCGGATACACAAAGTGAAAGACAGTAACTGACACGCACCATTATGTATTATGCTTTCTGAAAATGCGCTGGCAAAAAGAGAAGTCTTGCACAGGTCACTGGAATCTGTATCTAGCATACCTAGCTTCCCTGCTAACATTTGGATGCTCCAAAATGCAAATTTATGAACACTACGAAATCAAATGGGTTAAAACGCCCATGTTAAACAGAAACTATTTTTATTGCACGCGACAAACTGTTGTCAGAATTATGGTCAAACTGGTTCCGCCTACACAAAATAGAAACTATCAGCAACTAAATATTAACTTAAGAGCACAAGAAGCATTGACGATAACGTTACAATTTAACCATGTGCACCCTGACGATTTCGGCTAAACCCAACGACAGCAGAAACAAGGCCTAGAGTTCTCATTAGGTAACGTTATTGTTAGCTGAAACGCTAACATAGCCATGAAGCTGATAAAACCTTACTTGAAACACAGCGTGAGCTAAGTTGGCTATTGGCTAACGTTAGCCAGCTAAAGTTGTCTCACCTTGATACGGCCATGGCGATGAATTACAGCTTGATTTGCGATTTCAGAGGGTCCGGGAATATGTAAACAGGCAACATGAATTTTGTGAGGTTTAACGATAGCTCGATGTTTGATCAAAAGTGTCCGAAGCTCAGTAACAAGTCCTAAAGACAAGGCCCTGATGTATCACGCACCATCTGAAACAAGACAGTCTAGCTGTTCGCGTCAATACATGGGTATCAAACTGAGGCGTTCTTTCCCCCTACAAATTTCATTTACATGAGGTTACCAAAACTAATACTTAGATGGCCTTGTAGCAGAATTTAGCCTTCAGAGCTGCGTCCAGACAGATATTTTAACCTAATTAGTAGGAAAAAATAGTTTTGTTGATCACAAAAGAGAAGCCAAGAGGCTGGTTTTATATGAGGAGCCATCTTGCATTTATTCCTTCCTCCATGGCAGGTCTCGGCTGATTGGTTACATGCTCTGGGAACGACCAATCAGGTACTTCAGTGTAAGAGGAAGCGGGTGGCAAAGAAAAAAAGTGACAGGAAATGCTAAACCGATGGATAAACCGGATAAACCCACCCACACACCTGTCTGTCAACTTGGTACATCCATCCAGCTAGGCTAGTAAATTAAATGTAGCCTTTGCATGCCTGCTGGTTGAACTAAATGGCTTGCAACCCCACATACTATTACTGTACATAGAGATACACTGACAGATAAGTGCCTCGGGAAACAACCTTGTGTCCCTTTTTATTGAGTTATTTGGAATGCTGCTAGTTGTTGATCATCTCGTGCACAAGAAATGGAACCTAGGCAACTTCATAAAGTTTATTGGCTATCTTACCCTGACTCCTTAGTTGAGCCAGAGACGGTTGATGAAAACGTTATTAAAAAAAAGTGTTACTGAGTATCTTTGGTTGAGCTGCTAAAACAAAACTGGAGTAAGGCCGTTATAACAGCGTTACATTACTCATTACTTTGGGAAGTAGCATTGAAGCTTTATTTAGCTGTTAGCATCACCGATTATTTTGCCCCCTGAATTCTTAGCCCGGTCTGTGCTAGATCAGCTACTGCTAGATACACCTGATTGTGGTTTAGGGACTAGCCTGCAATGTAGGAAAGAATCTAACATAGGACATTAATCTGGTATAGAACTGATTTTGAAGTAATAAGATGATGTAAATGACAGAACCCAGTGGCCCAATGGATAGATCAGCAGAAGAGGATAATGCAACGACAGGTGATTGTAGTGTATTGCAAGGTGGCCTTTGTTTAGCTAATATGTTCCAGTGTGTGAAATTGCTAGCACGCTACTATTAAAATGTTTTACTGTTTATGACTTCATGTAGAGTTAAGTACCTTTTCTGTTGAGAACACACTGGAAAGCTCACAAGAAGAAAACCCAGAGGTAGATATTTTGTTTTTGAAAATGTCTGGGTCCTCCACTAGCAACAGTTGCAAATTACTGCTAATGTTCTCTAATGCTAGTCCACTCTCTCTAAAATAAAAGGTTTATGGCGAGGATGAATACAGGTTCTTTTGCTACCCGTTCTTTGAACAGGAACCTGATATTTCAAGTGACTCATCCAAGGTAAAACTTGCTTGATGCATTAAACTTTTAACCTACAACCTCAAAGTTTCTGACTTCCAATCAGGACTTGGATATAACTTGGGTTGTAGCAGTGCTAAATTTGTTTTGATTTATTATTATTATTATTATTATTATTATTATTATTATTATTATTATTATTATTATTATTATTATTTTGCAGACAGACTCAGATTTCATCATAAACATTTTGGATGAAAGTCTTTTAACCCCAGGTGTAATAGAGTACACAGAAGTGGAACCAGCATGTTTGTATGTACCACAGGACTCAGAAGGTGCTGAAAAAACAGTATTTTTAATAATTTAATTCAAATAATTTAATTTAAATCATTTTTGTAATTCTTTATTATTCTAGTATTAGATAGCTTACATACAGTACATAGTCTAATAATGTATTGTTCCATATTTTGCAATAACCTATATGCTATTGCAAAGTATGGCACAATACATTATTATAAAGTATACTTCCCCTTCTTTTGCTCTCTGGTAGTTAAGTGTGAAGACATTCTTCCAAAGGGCATACAGCCTCGTTTTTTGGAAGATGAAGGAATATATGTTTGTGAAAGGATTCAAATACCAAGGAAAATGTATGACAAAATGTCTCACCGGCTTCTTAATCAAAATAAGGTAATATCACAGGCCATGCATATTGTTTTTGAAAACAAGCGGGATTCTTTTTTTACTACTTTGAAATCAACAAAGGTTTGCGCACATTATGTATTGCATTTTCATCTTTCTACCATAGATTATTTTTTTTTCCACTCATTATTATATAACGGGATGGTCACTGATATTTATAGTGATTTACATAACATAAAGAGAATTAATCCTACATTATCCAATAAGCAGATTCACATAGCCATTTTAAAGTGAATGACTTCAAATCATTTAAGAGAAAGATAGGTCAAATTGTGTGTGGATGGTGTCCGTGTGTGCATTTATACTCCTTGCGTAACTATATATTTTTGTTCTACCTTTAATTTATTTTTTGTTTGTGTGCATCAATTCATGCTATGCCCTGTTTAACAACTGACAGAGCTGGTTTGGAAAAGATGGAAGTTTGAATATGCTTCCCAACCCACTGAAGAAATATTGGCAAGCTAAAATTGATTTCCCATTTACAAGTGCCTCTGTTGATTTGACCACTCAGCATGTTACAGTAAGTGTTCTGTACAAGTATGCACATCAGTTTCATATATATATATATATATATATACAGTATATATTTATATATTTTTTAAATATTTAAGACATGAAAACATTTAAAGCTTTCGAGCCTTTCAAGACTCATCCAGTTCAATTACAGTCCATGGGATGTCCTCAGACTAATTCTCTGCATAGACACAGTATCCTTCTCAATGCTTCCTCGGTTATATAATCTCTTAATCTAGGCCGAGCCCAGGCCCTCATATCCCATTTGCTCAACACAGACCATGTGTCCCCCGTCTAGCCTGTGGTGATTGGAGGTGGTTCACGGACCAAGCCTGCGACTAGCTGCTGGGAGCTCGACCTGAACTTAATAGGGCTGCACTTCACCCATCATCCCCTGTTCAGCCGTGAGCATGTGTTGGCTAGCAGACTCCTGGAGCTGTGTGAGAACTTCAAGAGCAGAGGCAGCACAGACAAGATTACTCACTTACAGGAGAAGGTGCTCTGTCTCAATTGCTGCTTGGGCACATGCACTGTGTACATGTCTGGTCCTCAACTCCACAAGTCTGTCAAACTCCACAAATTTGTAGCTATTGACTTTGTCAATGTGAATGCCCATGGCTAGCCATTCTGAAGCAGGCAGAGAGGTTTTTAAATGAGCCTGATAGCTGCAAAATGTCGATGTTGACCACTCCTTTGCATCCTAAACAATTCAGAAAAGGGGGCTGAAAGTTTAAGATACCTGAATTATCCTTTTAAGTCATTTATCATCCTTTCAGATGTTGTGTTTTGGTTGGCAGCTTAGGGCATTGAAGAAATCAATAAGGGAAATGGATCTTCAAAATCAGGCATCTGCCTTAAAGGTTAAAGCTTTTAAGAGCCAGATCAGGTGAGAATTTGTTTATTTGTTTATTGTAAAGTACTGTAGCTAGAGAAGCAGACATAAACAGAGAAGTTACTTTCTCCTCACCTGTAAGAAGGTGTTAGTCTGGTTCTCACATCTGCTGCAGCATTCACTATGACCCCTACTACGGCTTATATTCTATCTCCTCCTCTTTATATATGCCAGAGATAGGGAACCAATCACAAACTGGTTTTTACTCCTGATATGATGAAGGCAACCTCAACATGTGTTTTGTTTCAAATTCTGTTTAATCTCTACAAATATTATACAAATTTTTGACTCGGTATAGGTCTGTCCGATACATTCATTTTGATCTACATTTGTTGATTCTGAAATTGAGAGAAGACAGGAAGGTAGACAGAATTCACAGCAGGTCAGTGTGAGAATCAGGGTAATGGTTTAGTCTAATTAAAAATGCATGTGATCTAATTTCAGAGCGACTCAGAGGAAATTGCAAGTTATAAAGGAGGAGGATGCTTTGCTGTTGAGAAATATCTTGGCAACATGGCAGTGTCTGAAAGACCTCAGAGCCAGGAATCGTTGTGTTTGCACATCTGTGAAACTGCAGTTCCAACGGTATAAATCCTGCTTTTGTCTTTTTACTCAAGCAAAGTTTAAGTGAAAACTACTCTCCTTATGTATAGACAACAACATGCAAATCTTCTGTCAGTGCATGTTTTGTCAAATAGGTGCCATCTTATTTTAACTGAATGAATATTGTTGACCTCAATGCTGTTTCAAATTTGGGATATATTTTTTTGCAGAGTGGAACCGAAAGCATCAACCAGTGATGGAACATCAGTTCATATTGTTAGGGATGGAACACCCTCTGATAGCATTGCTGGGAGTAGCATAACCGAAGAGGATGATGTGAGTGTGTGGGTGTTTGTGGAGGCGCTGTATTCACAAGATACTGCACACACACACACACACATGAACACATGCTCACACACACACACAAAAACACAAACACATGCTCACACACACAAAAACACAACACATGCTCTCACACACACACACACACACACACACACACACACACACAAAGTACATGCATCTAATACCAGGCAAAGTTTTGAGTACACCAATTATTAACAGGAATCCATTTTTGCGGACGATGACATTGTCTTTCCTCAAAGCCTGAGTGAGGGGTTTCGAGATGTGTTAAATGACCACAACATTAAGGAAAAAGCAGGTGATCATACTGTTCAGAGACGAATGAGCCACTTTTCCTACATTCCTGTTTTGAGGTTGAATGAGTTGATCACTACAGACGAGAATTGTGAAAGGTAAGACAGATACGTACAGTGCCCTCCATAATTATTGGCACCCCTGGTTGAGATGTGTTTTTTAGCTTCTAATAATTTTTTTTTCTTCTAAATAATATGGGACCTTAATGGAAAAAAAGAGAAAAATCCAACCTT
>JASCQY010000031.1:13954412-13979511 GCA_030264315.1 Sardinella tawilis
TTTCCTACATTCCTGTTTTGAGGTTGAATGAGTTGATCACTACAGACGAGAATTGTGAAAGGTAAGACAGATACGTATGCATACAAATATCTGTGGTATCTGGCGAATTCTTACAACCTTAAAGATCCTCTCTTTTTTCTTCACTCACCCAGTCGCCTGGTTTTCTACCTCATTTTTCAGGCCGGAGTATTGCAGAAGAGCAGCAGTGCATGACCGCAAGATTTCTATAAAAATATTTTACAACGGAAAACTTGTCTCAACAACGTCGCGGTCACCATTTGACCACAATTTCAGAGTGAAGATTGAGGAGACATTTAGCATGCAAGTCGCAAACTGGCCAGAGAGCTTGATGCTGGAGGTACAGTACCTTTGCTTTGCTTGAGTTCAGTGCAAAGTAAGGATCTAACTAATTGTCCTGATGCTGCACTTATGTTTAAGATTCACGAGCATAAGAAGTTCTGCAGCACCCTCCTTGCCAAGGTATATCTACCGATTCCTCACAGAAATATGACATCTACCAGCGCACCAGTGGGAACGTCAGAATTCAGTTGTGACCAGCTTGTCAGAAGCTACCATACAGGAGTTGGAAGCAGTGAGTTTAATTTAATAGGAATAACTAAATAGGAAATACCTCTTGTTGGGTTATTATGAAGGAGATTATTATTAAGATAGTAAGAACTGGCCTCTTACTGAACACTAGCTGTGGATACTTGCAGTCACTCATGTTTTATTAGTTCATGAAAACTGTACATAAATTACAGTACTACCTTTAGCATGAGATATCCATACAGAATTGACTCTTAAAGCTGTGTCTTTCAGATGTGTTCTTCAAAATGGATGACAATGACACATTCCACGTGTGCTTATTGACCACTGCCAAGCTCTATTATATGGTGTCATGGGCAGTGGATGAATGGGGTCTGTCAAAAGCACCTCCTGCAGATCCAGTCCTGCCATCCTTTAGCAGGTGGGCTCATGTCTTTATGGATCAGTGGAGCTATTTATAACCACCAGTCTGTCTGAGGTCCAAAGATTACTTGTCATACTTATCCACACCAATCTCCCACACTGAATCCAATCCCAGAGAACATCTTTATCTGACATAAATAACACTGCCTTCATAAAAATCCGGTCAGACACTTGTGTTATTGTTTGGTCTCTTTAGCCCGACAGCTCGGCTAAACAGGAGACAGTTGGAGTGGCTCAAGAAGCTGCGGTTTGACCCCAATCACCCAGCGAACACAAGGCTTGTTGAACTCCTGAGGGTTTGTATGCTTGTGTCTGATTGAATCCAAATGGTCAAATGTACAATGGTCGGTATGCTGGAAGAGCTAGCTAGTGCACTGTAGTGTCCATTCACAGTTTGTTTCTTTTTAGTTCAATGTATTACAAAGCAGTAGCAAAGTAATTTGTCAAGCTATTTTGGCAGTAATTACAAAAACACAGCAACCATACAGTAGGTTTCATGATTCACAGAATGTTTCAATACACACCCAAGAGTACATACTCAAACTTCATCTTACACCGACAACTTAAAGCAAAAATGTTAATATTCTTGATGAAGTACTGTACAAGGGACATACAATATATTTTGAGACAGGCAAACCTGGATGCTTGACCTTTGACCTTGTGTTCTGTATCGGCTTCACCAGGAGGTGCATGACATGCAAGAGAACTCCAGTAGCCGCTTCCAACTGGACCCCACGGAGGACTACTTTGCCACGGATGACCAGCTGGACGCCTCCAAGCGCTTCGGCCTCCTGCGTCTGAGGAACCAGTGCTCTCTACAGACCCTTCCATCTCGCCCTATACCCCTCCACGAGTCCGAAATCTCTTTGGATATGATAGAGGTGGGCTTTTCTTGTTTTATTTATTTTGATTTTAGATTTATTGGCATAGCAGGAACAGTATCCTTGGGCAAGACTCTGAGCCACACAGCCTCAACCGTGTGTGTGTGTGTGTGTGTGATGTGTGGCGTGTGGTGTATGTGTGTTTAAAAATGTTAGTAGGGCATCATATGTTATGTTCTATTGGTGTACAAAAAATAGCTGTAGAAATGCAGCCGATTGATAGAGTTTTGGCATTTCAGTCCTTTTTGGTGACTGGTTTTATCGTTTCCGGATGTAGGAATACAGGGAGCCCCAGGATGAGGTGTGTAGAGCAACAGACTCCATCTCAAAACAACGGAAATGCGCCATCCAAAACTTTCAGAAGGTTTGGAGAAAATATTACATGAGACATTTCCTCAGTTTTTGAGTGTGATTACAAGTTTGTATAATGTTAACATACAAGGCTAAAAGTAGACTTCAACACAAAGTACTTTTATAATACTTCAGTGTATGTATAGTAACAATGTAAAAATGCACAGTGCTTCAATGCAAGACAAGAAGTTGTCATGGCAGTGATTTAAGACTTGTTTTTTAGACCTGGAGAAAGTCACAATCAATCCAAGACTTTATTTTTGATCACTTAACTCCTACATGCACACTGAATCACTGCAACTTCTTAGGGTGTGTGTGGGAGAGAGAAAGAGAATGAGGGAGAGAGAGAGAGAGTGCCAGCTTTTTCCCACATATACTTTTAGGCACTCCTTTCTCTGTGAAAAAAAGAACATTTAATTTTGTGAGAACATTTCCATTCATATGTGTTTGATCATCATCAATCAGATCAGTGCCACGTACATCCTGAAGATGCTCACTTGTCTCTCTGAAAAGCCTGTGTGACTTCTGCCTAATACTCTGAATATATCTGTGCATTTTCTGCATGGTCGCTTAGTATTTACAGTGCCATTTATGTATTTTTCTGCTTTTGTTCAAGATGGTCAGTGATGTTAAGACACACCTGCACCACAGTGACAAAAAATACCAACTGTCTGACATTGTCAGAGAGGACTGGTCTCTGTCATTCCTAGGGTGAGTGAGAGACATTCACTTCAAACCATATCAGAAAACATCCGTTGTCCTGATATCCTGCCTCTTCATTTCTTGAAATGTGAATGTGCTGAAAGCCTTCAGCAGTTTTTAATGTAGACATGTGTTGCTAATGCATGTGTTGCTAATGCCTCCCACTTCATGATACATTGTGTTGCCTGCCTCTCTGCTCTGCCATGCAACTCCATAGCATGTTGGACAGGAACAGGGGCGAGCCATCAAGGCCCCTGAAGCCGAGGCGTCAGAATAAGTCTCGTGTCCCTCCGGCCTCTCTCATCGACGGAGGTCTGACGATACGTGTCAATGTCCAGAGGGCTGCAAACTTACCCATCCGACAGGAGACACATCAGTATACCTTGTATGCACTCATGTTGCAATGCCCTCCACATTACATGCATGCATAGGTGAAGAGTTCACATGTAAAACTCTCCGTCTGCAATTTATTTACAGATCATTTTTCATTTCTTCATCATTTTTTTTATATATATATATTTTTAAACCAGAAACATACAAACATGACAAGTTTAGGAATTTATAGATAATATTGATTAACTTTAGTATCTGTTCAACTCCAATTGGATTGTTTTGGCTTGATTTCTTTTTGCTTCTTTACATCTGAACTTTTCGGATTACGTTATAAATTACACAGATGCTCTGTGATATAAGCGCTATATGTGTGTACTGTATACTGTATACTGTACTCACCTTTTACACTTCAGTGTTATGTTAGACAGTACACACACTCAGAGCTGTGTTTTTGGTCACTATTGATCAAGTCGAATTTATCTATCTAACAGTGTCTCGGAGAACTGTGGCTTGACCAGTGGTCCACCGTTTTTCATTCGCTGGACACGCAGAGATGACCTACAGGTACAGAAACAGCCAGAGGAGATCTGGCTGAGAGCACATCTCTGTGGTGCTGATGTGGTGCTCCTGAGTAGAGCAAAGCAGAGCACAGTTGACAGGAACAAATAATTTTTTTGCTCATTTGAAACCCCTTCGATTGCCATGGCTACAGCCCACAGGCTGTTTAAATAAAGGAGCCACTGTTTCTATGGTGACTGGTTTTGTTTAAATTTTAGATGTGGGGGATAGTGTCCATGAATGATATGTCTTAAACGCTATATTTGTAACTTTGAGCCTTTATAATGGAAGAAACTAAAATGGCTTGCATTAACTGCAGGATCAACTCCAGCCATTCGCCGAGGTGACCTTTCAAGGATCCTCATTGCGGACCAGCACTGCAGAAGGACCCGACCCAATCTGGAGAGAGCAGTTCTGCCTCGACTTTAGGCATGCCTCTGTGATGACATCATCAACAGCTGGATTAGAACGCCTCAGTTCATCCCATTCAGTTTGTGCATGTTTGTCAGTGCTTTGTGTGTGCAGTGCACATGTGCCACTGATCTCTTGCCTTTTGTCTCAGCTCGCTGGACGGGGACTACAGCCATGCAGGTTTGGCCAAGGTTCAGGATGACATCATCATTAACATCTTTGATGAGGTGTCATTTCAACTCACAGAGGTGTGAAGTGAAGGGAGGTGCTGGCAACCACAGTGTACATGACAAAGGATAAGACGGGAAATATCATGCCACAGTATAAACCGGAATTTAGCTTTTTTTTCCCTGAAGATTTGTTGTCTGTTTTGATGTACTGTTTCATGCATTACATATGAAGGACGTATGCCAAATGATATGAAGATGCAAATCTTAAGCAGAAAAACCTGTTGCCATTGACAGTGAAACAGTTATTATACTTTTGCGACGATCATTATACATAAATAACGGACCTCCAAACGTTGGGAAGGCCCATTCAAAGTGAACTCCTTGAGCTGAATTACCTCAGAAATGCAGTGATGAAAGCTACAGTGAAAACCCTAATCTATACTCACTCTCTTTCTCTCTCTCTCCCTCTCTTTGATCCCAGAGAGACACCCTGAGGGGCTGTGGAACTCACACCTACTTTGGCCAACAGTGGCTTGGCTCTGTGAACATCCCCTTCAGCACTCTGCTTCGAGAGTCTCAGGTACTGCACAGCTCCCGACTTCACCTCCACACAGCAACCAAGGCTAAGTGAGAGAAAGAACAGGATGCGAAGGAATTCAACATCACTGCTTTAAAGAAAAGAACCCCCCCCCCCCCGACCCTTCCAATTCAGACCTTGTTGGAGGCCACATACCAAATAAGCAGGATACTTATTAGCCTTGCGTCATTCTTTGGCGAGTCACGTCTGTGGCCCGCAGCCCTCACCCTCTATTCTTCTGTTCCTCTGCTCCTCTGTTCCTCTTCCTCCTCCTCCTCCTCCTCCTCCTCCACTGCAGTGCCCACGGCTGTGTGGGTGCCGTGCTTCCGAGGCAATGCCACATATTCACACACAGAGGAAGCCACTGTGCCCTGCACATATGCTTGCCCATTTTAGTCTGTTGATTTCAATATAAAGATCAGTAAAAGACATAACTTATTTAGACATACAGTATAAAGACACTTATATGGCATATATATACTTTTGTTGATTGTAACACACACATTGCTGATAGTTTAAAATCATTGTGCCTATGTTATGACAGCTTAATGGTGATCCAGTCGTTTACTGATTTTGTCAATCCCTTGTTCACATACATGCAATGATCACTGTAAATGAATGCACTTTTGAATCCTTTTATGACACATAGTCATAAAGGTGTGGTGTGTCTGGACAGCTCTGTCAACAGTGTAACCGTTTCCTTTCAGATGAGTTGCACTTTGAAGATCAACATGCCCCCTGCACTACTGGGCTATTCATGGTCTAGGAATGATGTTTACTATGATGACAGAAGCCCAGCAAAGGAACAGGAAGACAGTTGGCTCACTGTCAACATTATTCTGGACCCGCCTATCTTGTCGAACGAAGACCCATCATCACTCTTCACTGAAATGGTAAACGGTACCATTTAAATAATGTAAGCTTATGAGTAATGTGGCTTTTGTACTGTTACAGTAATTAAAATGTCATTCTTTGTTTTGCACCAAAATCAGGACAGAGATCAGAAGCGTACTTGGGTGAGTAGTGCGACTGCTCTTTCAAATAAGAATTCACCCTGCATTTCGTAGTGTGACGGGAGTCTAAGGTCATTGTCTTTTGGTGTCAGTTTCCAAGCCAAGAAAAAGAGGCGACTTTGGCTCAGATCCAGAGGTTTGAGATGGCCTGCAGGGCCGAGGGCAAACAGAAGAAGTTCATGTGCACTGTGGTGAACAAACAAGGGCAGCTGGTCCTGGCCACCAAGTTCATCAGACCTGTCGCACCTCCTCCAGAGGTCCTCCATCTTGACGAGGACGAGGATGGGGACAATCTCGTTTTCATGGTAAAGCATGGAACAAGCAGAA
Organism: Sardinella tawilis; assembly: GCA_030264315.1. Classification (NCBI taxonomy): domain Eukaryota; kingdom Metazoa; phylum Chordata; class Actinopteri; order Clupeiformes; family Clupeidae; genus Sardinella; species Sardinella tawilis. The sequence continues at coordinate 13,960,705 of JASCQY010000031.1, forward strand.
CAGACTCGGCACACAGAAAAGAAAGAAGCTGATGTTGTGTTGATATATTAAACTAGACACTCAAAAAGCTGCTTGGATTATGGGAGTTAATGCACTAAATCAATACATACCAATACCCTGTATAGTATGCATACAACGTGGACACAGTCATTCCTACTGTATACCCTGTATACCAGGGGTGTCAAGTTAATTTTTTTATCACGGGCCACACGAGCAGAAGGCTTTTTCTCAGAAGGGGCCGCCATGCCTACATGTGTAACCACAAACGGTCTGTGAAAAAAGTCACGTTTCCTTGTGCTTAGGACCATCACCAGCACTGTCGTAACATGTCTGTGTCCTGACTTCCACCCTACCTGTCCTATCATTAAAGGAGAAGTTCAGTGTGAATCAATCCATAGCCTTGTTGTTAGAGGTTACTGAATGCTGTCTGTAGCAAAAAGAATGAAAAAAATTGATGCATATAGGCCGAGTTATAAACCAATAACTATTGTTAACTGAATGGGGCATAGCGAAATGAAACTGAAAGTAAGACACTGTGCCCCATTTACTTAGTGTTAGTTGCCCGGTTCATTATTCGGTCTATGCTGTATCAAATATTTTCGTTCTTTTTCCAGTGAACAGTATTCAGTGACCTTGAACAACAGGGCTATGGACTGATTCACACCAAACTTCTCCTTTAAGCATGACGCATTTCATAGTTGAGTCAGTTCAACAGTAACATCCCATGAATTCAGTGCTGCCACTACTGTTAAAAAATATTTTCAATCAGGCCACATTGCAATTTGTTTTTTCTCAAGCTTTTTAAATCGGGCCACATGAAATGATGTGAAGGGCCGGATCTGGCTGCTGGGTCATATGTTTGACACCCCTGCTGGATACAGTATATTGCTTTAGTAGAGTCTTAGATCACATGTATTGGCAAGTAGATGATGGCCAATTATAAAATGCATAAAATATTATGATATATTGGAAAGAAGGCTAAAAGGACTGTGGCTGTGGTGGGGAACTGTCACTGGATTTTAATTTCCAATGGGGTCATAGATCTCTCTGTCCAGAAATCACTGTCCAAAACACAGCTAATAGACAATTCAGCACTGTAGGGAACCTGCAACTGATCACTAAAAATAAGATGACCTTATTAGTAATGGCTATAATATATCAACACATACTGTATCTATGATATATGTCATCATAGTAAAAAAAAACAATCTTCTACGTTATTTTCCACTTCCCTCCAGAGGAAAGTAGCTGCCTTTGTGTCTTTGATTCCTGTTTTTCCATGTTCATCTGAAGTTGGAGACTATGGAGAGATGTGGCTCACTTCAGAGGTACTCACTGGTTGCAGTATGACATATTAGTGTAATAAACTCACAGACATGATGTTATTTGCAACCAAACTTTATAAATATTGTATTCCTTGCTCAGTTTCTTATCATGAGTCGTATTTGTGTCTGAAAATCTGACAGGAATGTTTGAACCTAGTCATTGGAAATAGTGTCAGTTTGGCTGTCCTCCTGTGCAACTTCTTTCTGCATTTGAAAGTACAGGCATGGGTTCTTCTAGGCACATCAGTTATAGAGGTAAGATAACAGAAATGAAATGAATCCCCATTTATGTAGCCCTTTCACACAAATGTATTACAAGACAGTCTCACTATGACCGATTGACCCAATCTATTTCCTCCTAGGGAGAGACGGCATACGTTGTAACCATTGGAAGCTCTGGTCATTTGCTGTGGAATCCAAAAGATGGAAGACACCACCACTTAAGTGATGCACTCTGTCCCCTCATCAAAGTGGATTTCTTGGTCAATTGGCAAAATGTACATACAGCATTTTGCACAGATAGTTTTTTTGTGACATTTCTAAGTAGATTTCTAATAGTGTTCTGGCCAATAAAAACCCATCAGCCTTATTGATACAGTATTATATCTTTATGTCACAGTTTTCTTTGGGTTTAGATAATGCTGAACATCTTTCATTGAGGGTTGTAGAACTGTGTTTATCTTCCATCAGACTTCCATCTTTTGCCTCGCACTTCATTGTGATATGGCCCCTGTCTGCCTGTCTGTCTTACCCGAGATAAACACATAACCCCTCTGTTTGTGTGCCTCGTAGGTGTGGTTTTACAAGAGAGACACAAGTGCAGTGCCTCACAAGCTTGAGCTGTCAGATAAGTCTTCATGGATTGCTTTGTTCTCAGAAAACTCCCAGCCACAGTTACATGAGGTGAGTTTCTGAAACCTATGCGATTACCTGTGAAACAGTGAAATCATGTGGCCACAGTTGGAACTGCAAGCAATCTACAACTGATTTGTTATTTCAGTTCTTTAAATTGGTGTTGTATACTTAAAGAATGACAACAGTTTTGCATGGTCTAATAATTATGATTTAATTTGTGTCTTGACAAATTGTAAGTCTCAAGCAATCCAGTATGGCCTGCCTCAGTCAGAGTTGGTTGAGGTCTTACAAAGAAGGTAGGTAAAAACAACAAAAGTATATTTAAAGCACTGGTGACTCTTCTCTTAAGCCACTCAACTGTCTCAGAATTTGTGAGTTGTGTTGTTGCCTGTTAGGGTAGGAGAGCAGTTGAAGGAGAGTTTCATGGACTGGCGGTGTCCTCATCCAACACGGTGGAACCGGCGTTGCCCTGCCTTGTTGAGTGAAATCCTGGCAAAGTTTGAGATGCAGGTCGACCCTTCTACTATAGCGGAGGAACTTAACAATCTGTCCATGAAGATGAGTGATGTTAAGGTGAGGCTGAGATCTCTAATCAATGATGATTGCTGATTTGATAACTCATGGTGGATGGCAGTGAACTCACCAAATGTCAAGATGATTAATTGATTGACTAATCATAAAATCAGTCATAAAAATCATCATGTCTTAAAGGAGTTATCCGGAGTGAATCAAATCGAAGCCCTGTTGTCTGAGGCTGCTGAGTACTGAATCTGAATCTTTTTGCTATGGTTTCGTTTTCATATGCCCTAATCAGTTAGCGGTAGCGGGCAGTTCGCAAATTCGGTCCACATTGCACCAACTGCTGTTGTTCTGATACCTATCGACAGCACTCGGCACCCTCAGACAACAGGGTTTCGGTTTGATTCACTCCGGATAACTCCTTTAAATAGAAGATGTAGAAGTAAAATTGGACTGAAAAACATGGCCTCACTTTAGCAACCTGGCTGTGAAAAGAAAGGAAATTTGTGTCTGATTATTTTTTTATTTGCATCACAAGCCGTTCAACTTCATGAATTTCAAGTCATTCAAGTCATGAATTGAGTGGAAATATGCCATGGCAACATTCTTTGTTTGCCTTATATAGTCTGTGACCTTAATCAAATGTGACCAGCATTGTTTCGTGTCAGACCAGACAAAAACATAAGAGTCTACGTGAACAATGCTTCCTTTGTGTTCAGGTGACAGGCATGGCCATTCATATGGCCTTCACGAATATGGATGCTATGATTGAACAAGTTCAGCGCACACAGATCCATTGCACCGAGATCCCTGGAACAGAGTTTGCCCTCTCTGTCTACATCCACCCCTACCCGAACGACATCTTGTCTGTCTGGATCTTCCTAGCAACACTGGTAAAACGTCAGCAAGGAACATACTACCTGCCACCCAACAGAATTGACCATGTTTGCCTGCACTGAGTTGAACACATATTAGCATCATTAGAACCATTCCAAGATGTTCAGTGGAAGGTGGTTTGTCTGCCAGAGGAAGGCAGACTGTGATATCAACAAGGGATGTACCAAATGGGAATGTAGTAGTCAATAAAATATGATCTTTTCATTCTTTATGTTAATATATACTGTAAGTGTAGTTTCCCTTAGTCATGGTTTTAGTCTGTATAATTCTTGCTGTTGTCTAACTGTCCATTGTACTGTACATGTCTAACTGTTGTTAGATACAGTATGTAATAAACCTTTTTGCATTCATAGCGAGAGTCCCTTTATAAATAGTTCCACACTTACAATGGTGCATTTGGTAACCGAAAGCGCCATCTCACGCTCGCACATTTAAAGATATGAAAGCGTGAGAGTGAAAACAAGTTTCGACATGACAACTTGACGCAAACATAAATAAAGGTAACACAGGGGGTATGTTTTCTTGAGCTATTCATAGTCACCCTGCCGTGTGTTTTTATTTAAAAACAAATAATGAATCAAAGTGCACTTGTTTGGTTCACAGGACAACAGTCTACATTCAATGCTTCTGAGGTAGCAGTGCACAAAAAACAACTAGACCTACTTGTAAAAACTGCTATACGCCTATGGTTCTTGCGAAGACTGCATTGAAAAATACACTTCCACATAATCACATGATTTCCTGGGAGAATGAGGTAAACAAAAATCCACAAGAACATAAACAGTGAATTAAATGGCAAAGAAAAAAGAAAAAAAAAGTTACTATTGCACATTTGCATGCCCTAATTCTGCAAAACAGAATGTAATGCTGAATTCCTATCACTTCTTAACCAGTCACCATTTGGTTTTGTTTTCTTTCTTTTTTTTTGGTTAAAAAAAGAACATCATTTTAGCAGCTGAAATGATTCAGGTAATCCTCCCACTCAAAGGTGAGGTGGTGTGTGTGTGTGGAGAGGGGAGGGGGCCAGCTTTGCAACCTTGGCTCCATTGTGTCCACACCTGTCCATTCCTCGAAAAAGAGTCACAATCACCTCTCAAACTGGGTCGTGGCACAAGTGTACAGTGCATTTAACTGATAGCCCCGGGAGGGCAGGTTCCCTTTTGGGTCCAGTGGGGCGGATATGGCCTGCCCCTGTCCCAGGGTGCCACTGGGCTGTAGTGTGGTGGCATGGGTCAGGTAAGGGGCCAGCCCATGGGCCTGGGAGAGCCCCTGGGAGGGCTGTGAATGGTTCGCCTGGGTGTACTGCAGGGCGGGCCTCTGGAGGTACTGAGCTGTGCTCTGGGGCTGTGTCTGGAACACCATCTGGGAGGCCTGGGACGCTGGGTGTTGGCATTTCTGCTTGTTCGCCTCTTTCAGGTCACCTTCATGCGCGCTGAAAGCCGTGGAAACAACCAAGTTACTATTATATAAAGAAGTGCAGTACTTTCTGCCCAGTTTCCCTAACCACCTTCTTTCTATTAATCCACCAATATATACAGTATAAATAAATATTAAAACCACTGAAGCAGTTGAAAATACCACTAGTGAATAAGAGACCAACTACTCACATCAGTAACCTCTCCACACAGGGTAACAAGTGTTCCCAGGGGTAGAGGGTGAGGTGCTGGAGACGGCTGGGCCACGTGGGGGACAGGCGAAGAATGATGCGTGAGGCCGCCACACAAGCAGCCGCCACCAAAGACGGGGCAAAGTTCAGAAAGACGTGATCTGCAGTGAAAGAAAAAGAAAGTGGCCGTTTTCAGGTGCCACAGAGGCAACGGTCTACTTATTTTCGGCTCATGTCATGCATGCACCATGAAGGCTTCAGCAACACAGTACTGGCAATGAAGAGGAAAAACTAAATCCTAACTGTAAATGAAAGACTGCATAAAAATTTGGCCGTGTATGTGGTAAATAGGCTTCACTTTCCAATAGCCTCGAAGGAGGGAATGAATCAAAAACTAGCCATGAAGAAGGGCTTCTGATGAGCTCAAACACCAAATGCTAAGGCATGCTGCCTTCAGCAACATGGCCATAATTATACCACGAACACGGATGCAAAGTATTTGATTTCAGAATTTGTTTTTCTGCGTATCACTTACCTTGTAACGAGACCTCCAGGAAGTAGTCGGCATACTTGCTCATGTAAACGACCGTCTTTTCCAGGCAGACCATGGGCCAGCCGTCATGCAGGTCCCCCTCGTGGACAGCAATTGACAAGTAATACTCAATAAAGTGGGCAGCTGTGGGAAGGTACAGGTTCCACTGGAAGGTCTCCAGGAGCAGGAGTTCCATGTGCAAGAGCCCCTGCCTGCTCAGAACCAGGCTCATGGAGCTCATGCAACCTAGGCTATTCAGTGTCTGGAGCTTGGGGACTCGGTCTTCCCTCTCCTCAAACTTGCCTGAAAACAAAACAAAACAAAACAAAACAAACAAAAAAAGATTAGATGGTTAGTGTCAGATTAGATTTGCAAAGGTCCTGGGCTATGTTTCCCCAATACGTTTTTAGTGCTAAGTAAAAGGTATAGTAAATGGCATAGTTTAAGATGATCTTAGCACTACGAACATTTTGGGAAACTCGGCCCAGATCATTAAGTAAAAAAATAACCTTGAAGAATATGAAAACAATCACTTTTTTAAAGAAAGACATGCAAAGGCAGATGAATGAATGCATTTGTGTATTCATTCAATCACTGACTGCACATAATGGTCAAATATTCAAATGCACAAAGCTTCAGTAAACACTGCATGCACATGCACAAAAAAAACAGCCAACAGAAACCCTTACTGGCCAAGAGCAGACAGGATAGGGCAACTATGTGAAGCTGCTGAACAGAGATGTCATAGCGGTCCATAAAAAGATCCAACAGGTAAACAGCAAGGTGTCTGGCTGTTGGACATAATTTGAAGCGATTGCTCACTACTGCTATGAGATCTGCAAAGTAGCGTCTCAGGTTGAGTTGTGGAGACTGGCCTTTGTAGACGGGCAGCTTGAGCTCCTGAAATTGTGAAACAGGAATGGATTAAATAAGCATCTTCTTAATCTGGTGATCAACATTTAGAAATCCAATATTGTGTACTTTTGAACAAGTAGGCCCTTCATTATAGAGAGCAAGACTTGATTTGCAAATCCAGATCACTTTGATCAAAATTTAAGAGTTTTAAAAAACTGGGCCCTGAATGTCCCTGATGATTAACAACGTATACCATCATAAGAGGAGGCCCATATAAGATAATGACAAGTGACAAAGTAATATAAAAGCACATTTCAGTTGTGTCTGAATACCTTAAGGCGAAGAGCCTGGTGTATGTCTCCTGCAAGTTGTCCTTTCCACCATTGACCCTCAAGCTCCATTGAATTACAGGAGTCAGGCTGGCTGAAGAAAATGCACAAGTAGCCCAAGTCATGTGCAACTCTTTGAGGTATTAATTTATTTTGGTCAGATGAGGGGCACATAAACACATGGCATCCAATATGCACTTTGCAGCTTTGGGTGCAGGAAACCACTAAGCTACAAATTAAAAGAAAAACATTATGAATTTTACTGCACGACTGCTGACTATATTCAAGCACTAACTCTTGGCAGGGGCAAAAAGGCTACCTGAAGTGTGGTTTTGTATGTCTTTACAGAGACCTAGTGCCCCAATTTTACACCAAAACTCGTTTGTGTTGCCGTAAGTTCATGTAGCCAGTGTAGCGAGAACAAATGTGCGAGTGTCCTCAATTGAACTCATTGCATGACCAACGCTTTGATTGGGTGCATCTGACTCTGAGGCGTGAAAAGTTCAAGATTCTTTATTAGCCTTTGGCTTCCACATAAGAAAAATCACAGCTGATGGATCATTCGTTTACAACATGGCCATTATCAAACAGCTGACCTACATGCCACCAAGTTCGACGGAAGTTATGAATGAACTAGCTAACTTTAAGCGAAGGTAGCAGTTAGAAACAAAGTAAAAAGTTAAGCTACGATGTTACATTGTATTACACTGACACACTCGCGCGAATAAATACAAAATTAAGTTAACGTTAAGCTCTTAACGTTAGACGATAGGTTGGCAAGGCAGCCACATAGACTAAAATTAAATTAGTATCGATTGTAGCATTGGTACAACAAAATGTTTCACGGAGATAAAGTTAGTCGAAGACACCCACAAACACTTACCCCAAACATGGACTCTCGACTTGGCTGAGCTCGAGAACAAACCCTCTGAGTTTTACAGAGACTTGCAGACTAAAATGATGACAATGAATCACGAAGTTTACGGTTTCATTGTCTAAGTTTACAATAAGAAAGGCTGGGACACATGGAGTAGCAGTTCTACCAATTGGATGCTCCCTTACACCCTGAACTTCCCGGTAAACGCCCAATCAGAAGTAAGCTAGACTTTACATGGACTCAAGATCAACCGAGCAACAAGGAGGGACTTCACTGCAAAACTCCAATGCATATCGGCTATCACAGCTTTATGGTTGTTGTAGACTTGTCAAAAGAAATCTTCACTTCATCTTCATCTTATTTAGGATATTAGTCCAGTCAGTGTTGAAAAGATTGATAAGGCTACTCTCTCAGTCCAGTTAAAATCTGTATCCGCCCCAGGTTGCCTTGCAGGAAGTTTAGTGTCATTGAAGGCAAACACATCTATAATCAGAGGTTGGTGATGGTGATTAATCTTAATAGGTCCAGTGCTCTAAAATGTTATCATTGTTGAATTTGCAGGGCAATGCTGTAAAATGGTTCATCATTTCACAAAAGTAGAGCTCAAGACTCTGTAATGTAGACTCACTGTGTCAGATTATTTATATAAGTGGCTACTCATCCCAAACCCCATTAATGCTCAAATATTGGTTTCTTGGTCAGAATTTCAATTTTAACCCTTAAAAGGATCACTGCTCCTCTAAACAAATTGCAAATGCTTTTGGACATGTATCAGTTGCTCTCATGCAGTTTTATAACATTATCATTTGTCATATCAGTCAAAATGAACTGTACTTATGGATGTTGAATAGTTTTTCCCAGTAGTCTTCATTTCATTGCTTGAGTCATTACATACAAAACTGTTGAGTTATCACAATGCTGTTTGAATTGCAAAGAGCATATACAGTAAAAATGTGAAACGGACGTATTCAGGGTCTCGTACTCTAACTACAGCAATGTGTAACTTTACTGTAGTTTTCAAATGGCTATAGCCTACTACAAATAGCCTAGTGTATCACACTGTCTTGAGCATTTTTAGTGTCACCGAGTTCTGACCTTTTTTTTGCATTGTAAAACACTGTGAGAATAAACTGTCAATGAAAACATGACAAAGCCATTTGACTATCTTGTTCACAAAACAATTGTGTAAGACTTCTCATTTTGATGACACTGGCAGTTTCATTGACATGAATACTTGCTTTTTAAGGAATGGACTATATTTTGAGCAAGTGACATGCATGTTATCCATGGTTTGCAGTTTGCACTAATTTTGAGAGATGCAATAACTGCTGTGCAAATGTTAGTGATGTGAGAAAAGCACCAAAGTGACTGAGAAAAACTGTAGGCTAATATCAAATCTCATGCATCTTAATTCAGTGGTTCCCAAAAATGTAACTGTCACATACTTCCAGAGACATCAATCCGACGACTACCCCTCTGCACCATGGATTGCTTGCTAATAATTAAATTTTTTACATAGGCCCTAAATATTGTTTAATTAACAAAATTTGAACACATTTAGGCTATACAAGTGTCAGTTGGGTATTGGTGATAGTTATAGAGTACATATTTTTCCATGTTATCTTCACACTGGTGAGAGCTGAGAGCCCATTCACATCTTTTCTGTGTACCCCCTAGAAATAGTTCAAGTACCATAAGGGGTACTTATGCCCCAGTTTGACAACCGTTTGTCTTAAATGATGTGGTCTGGTTCCCAGACTATAATTACTGCTAAGAGCAGATAGGAACAGTGGGTCTCGTTCACCAACTGTACAGCTCTTATAGCCTACTTACAGTTTTTCCCAAAGATTCTGACATTCTGTTCATATCTAGTTTTGACTGGGAGCTTCGTAAAAATAAATTTCAGAACATTTTTGTTTTCAATCCATATCACATGTGAACTACTGTACAACAAAGATGTTGCATGTTATCTGTCAACAAACCTCTAGGGTTAGGTCCATTTTGCTAGAACAAACTAGGACTATAACAAAGCCAAACAAGAATGGACAATTTTGCTCTGCTTATAGTTTACAGTTGGAGGTTGAAAATGTATACTATTCCTGCAATCAGGATGATTTTATAGACTTTGTTGTTGCTAATGTCTGTTGCAATCTAGTCAGTTCTGCTCTTGGCCAAAGCAGTTTAACGACCAAGATTGCAGCGGAAGTTCGCATCAACACTTTCTGGATACCCATCCCTGCATGACCTAATAAGCCTAATAAGCCTAATAAGAATCAGTCAGTTTTCCATTACAATGTCAAAACTGTTACCATTCAGGATAAAACAAATTATGAAGGGAGTCATCTATGATGAAAGAAACAATACACTTCAGTTAAAAGGACTGAACAAGTGTATTCATATATCATTTAGTCTCGTTTGCATTGTACCAAGTCCAACTGAACTAGGTGTATTTCCACTCCACTGTTGTTGGCCATGATCCATGACACCTAAACTTTTTTTTTTTGTTTTACTTTGACTGCAGTTGACAGCAGTGTCATTAGTCACAGCAACAGTGACAGTGACTAGGCCTATGTCTGATCAGGGAGTTGCAACTATAGGGAAGTGACAAGGGATCTCTTTTTATCAGCAAGAGGATCAACACCAATGTAGCCTACTCTATTAAAGCAAATGAAAGAATACAGGCTATTATAGAATGTACATTATAGAAATAATGTTATATTATTAGAACATCATTTAACCAAGGGCAGAAATTAGCCCTATATTAGTTGAGGGGAAAAAAATTCTGTCACCTACCCCATAGTACATGGGTAGTAAGGTTGTCAAAAGAATCAATAATCCAATACTATTTATACTAAATGTGAATGAGGACACTCAATTGCCAGCCTCCTTGTAGTTAACACACGGTTTCAGATAGCCCTGCTACAGACAGACAGGCAGCACAGTCCCAGTGCTTCTGAAATATTTGTGTTTTTCCCTCCCATGATAGTCAATATTGAGTATTTTTCTTTTCTTGTCATTTATTTATTTATTTGATGGTGGTGGTGGTGTGTGTGTGTGTGTGTGTGTGCGCGCGTGCGTGGGGGTATCAGAAACTTGAAATTCCAATTGCCCTTTGCTGGTTCAGTCACCCTGGAGAATCCCTAACACCCTTGGTTCTCAAAGGTCTGCTATAGGCAAAACATCGAAAATTTTAATTTTTGTGCCGGTCTTTCTTGACAATAGCCAGTCGTTAGTCCTATCCTCAACACACAAAAAATGGCCTACGCATACATAAAAATGAAAATAATCGAATCAGATCCAGGTGAGCAGGATTGAAATATGGTCAGCATTATAGGCTGGGCATTTTTGCAGGTCAAATTCAGTAGTAGCCTACTGTGCAGTTTGTGCCTTAATTTAAGATGGGTTAATGACCCGACCACACGACCCCAATAAAGCAGCATTGTCCTCACCTTCTTTGACAATATGAAGCGTTCTACATGCTAATCGGCTTATTCTAACATTGAACATGATTGGCAAACTAAAAAATAGACATTGGAGTGCCATTCCGTTGCTCAAGCTCCATAAACACAACTGTTTCTGCTAAGGCTTTTGAAGCACCATAGCTACAAACGCTGAGTTGGTATAATACAACTGTTATAAACTGTGCAGATAGTTTGAAAGAGGAAGCACGTGTCATCTGAATAACAAATCCCCTTCCGATTTGGACGTAGCCATCAGTGCACATTCATGTCAGGTTTGTTCCAAAACCAAGAATGTGTTGCATGAAATGTCACGGTAGTTATATGGTCGGTGGAGTTACAAGTAATTCGTTCTCATCCGTTTGGAACTTGTAAAGAAAGAGATTTGCTACACTTGCTTCCCGACTTCAATCATCCCCCGGATTGAGGTGTCATGGCCGCTGTTTACTGAGCTGGAAGTTTAGGAGGTAACGATAAGTCAATATGTTGCATGATGTTTGTTGGGCATGCTTTTTAAAAACTACTGTAATTGATATTAGTTACAGTTTTTTGTATGTAGACGAGGCTCGGTGGTACTGAAACAGACAGAAATAACGCTAGAATCATGAGGAAAGTAGCTAACGTTAACGTTAGGCGTTTAGCTTTAAAGTGGATTGTTGAAGTAACGTTACGTCCTGACTCAACACAGAAAGATAAGTCCCCTGAAACACGTTCAAACATGTAAGCATAGCTAGTAATTAAACGTATGAAACTGAGAAGACAACTAGTATCTTTTTAATGTCGGCTATATTTGCATCAGAATTACAATGCAACAGGCTAGTATTTGGGCAGTACACTCTGCAGTTGCCTTTCGCGATTTTGTTGTGCATCCACTTGATAGCATTACTGTACAACAGTTTTTTGCATTCCTCTTAAGAAACCGATTGTATTTACACATTTAATTTTATGCCACAGTTGCACAGCACCTTACACGCACAAGCACAGCTGAAAGCAACAATGTTATGGGTAATTTGAGTAGTTGTGTCTTTCACTTTGTTCGAAAATAAAGATCGAGAATACATCAAAAAAAGTGCAGGGAAATCAAGCCAAGTGGGAGTCCTGCCATCTGAATATCCCATTGAGGATTTTACGCAGACCGATTTTTTTTTACAGCAGCTGAAGTCTGTGTTGATGCTCCACAGATTGCAATTAATAACACAGTAACAATGATTGTTCTTAATCATAACATCTTAATTCATGTGGAATGCAACCTTAGCTCAAAGGTATTGACATGACTGGATGAATTATATTGTCAAAAAGTTTTCTTAAAATGTTGTTTGTGTATGCTGTTGTTACAGGCCTTTTAAGTTACCATGGAAGAAAACATCAAAATGGAGAATCAACATGTTAACAATATCAAAGAAAATTGGTGCAAGAGACTCCGCTCGAGAAAAGGCACTACTCGGTGTTCATCTTTGGAAGAAGCCAGTAGGATTGAAAACAACAGTGTGCACAAGAGAGCGCAATCTGATCGCAAGATATCTGTCCCACCGCCCCCTAAAAAACAGCAGAATCAGCGAGCAACAGACACGGCCAAGCGCCCACCCACGCCTCTGCCTGACAGCAGCAGCACCAGAGAGCCCCTGGAGCTAAAAACATCTGAGGAAAATCACAAAGGCAGCTCGCCCTCTGCTACCCCTGCTGATGCCTCAGGCCCTCCACCCAGCGGTCTCTCACCTCAGAGGCCCGACGAGTATGAAGACATCAGGCACACAGCCCCGCCACTCCCTGAAAGCCTCAGTGACCCCCACAGTCTCAACGGGGTGTTCACCTGTGTGAGGTGTAAACTGTACACAAAAGACATTGGTACCTTTTTGCAGCACAAACATAGTGAGCCGCCGTTGTCTGGGGATGCCAAAGACGCATGTGCAAGCCAAAGCGACGATTTAAACAATTACCTCTCGCTTGCCTCGGCAGGACCTCCCCTCAAGTATGAGCATGACTCCCAAAAGCCTCCTCAGAACGATTATGCAAAGCACACGGCAGCGGCCACCAGGAAAGAAAGAGAAAGAAAATACGACTGGAGGAAGAAGGAAATTCAGCCGAAGTTGGAAAACAGTACATCGCCAGGACTTAAGCTACGTCTGACAAAGAACCCACTAAAAGCAAACTCCTGGACGGCTCGAGATCTTCTCTCTCTGTCTGGTGAGGGAATGCTAGATGAGAATGGCTTTCTAATGAATCCAGAAAAGACTCTGGAGGCAACCAACCAGTATCTCGAGAGGACTATTGCGGCTGAAAAAAGTGGGAAGAAGACCATGATAAAAGAAGAACTCAAAAACCTCAGTCGGCCTGTTACTCCAGTGTCATTGCTGTTACCAAAAAATGGGACGTCGTTGCCTGCCGAATCCGTTAGCCCCAGCAATAACGAGCTGGCCGTTCTAATGGAAAAGAACAATATCTCCATCCCTCCCAACTGCACCACTAAGGTTCAGGGCTTTAAGATGGTGGATGGCAAAAAACATTTGGTGCTGAAAGTCATACCAGCTGCAAAGCAAGAAATCACGGACACAGTTGAACTAACACCATGTTCCACCGAAGGTGTTCAGAGCAACACTACAAGCGAGCCTCAGACTCTTGACCAAAGTGATCACGCCTGCTCTGTTAGAGAACACCAGCAATGCAATGGAATTTCAGCACATGAAGTCATTAGCACACTCTCTCCCATGTTAGGAGAGACTGATGCAAACTGCAGTCCCTTGGAAAAACCTGAGCACAGTCAGTGTGAAGACCAGGGGTTCTGTGATGGACCAAATCAGGGGTGCGATGACAATCATAGTCTTAATCAAGATGAGAATGACAGTAGTCACATAGCAGGTGACACTATGCAAATCTCAGCTCAGGAGGTGTCAAAGGAGACCCCTTGTATCTCAGTTATGGCACGCACAGCCTCCGAGAGCCCTGTCAATTTGCTGCACGAGGCCGACCAGACCTCTGTGAGTGAAGCAAACGCCATAGTGGATGTGACTGATGGGTGTCTCTCCCCAGCTGCAGAAAAGGATTCCAGCTCAGAATCCGATGGAGACTTTCCAGTTTCACAGTCTCCTCCAGAGTCCGACACACTTCCTGCCTCTCCCCGCCAGTCATGTGGGGATGGAAAAGAACATTCCCATACCGATGACGGCACAATTACTACGAATGTCAGGGAATCTCACGTCCAGGAAAATAGCGCAGATGGTTCTGAGGTCTCTGGAACAGCTGAGTCAGTAAAATCGCCGCAGGGCTCAGCTGTTTCAATCCAGACCTCTTGTCTTCAGAACAGTGAGACTTCATGTTCTGTATCACCTCCTGCTGTTACGGCACAGCCTATTACTGAACTGAGGATTGATCAGACTCCGACTTGCACTCAAGGTTTGTGATGTCATAACATATTGTTATCTGTCTTAACAATGGGATTCTTTTCTGTGATTGGCTGAAGGGGTGGCCATTAATTCCATATAATATGTCACCCCGGAGAAAAACTTGAATCATCGTTCCATACCAATGCGTTCATGAATGGTATCCATAACAACAAGAGTAGCAGTTAAAACTGGCAGGAACCATTTCCGGCTGTTGGGTTATTTTCCGCATTTCGTGCTCATTATCCTTAGATATAAGTAAAGTTGTTGATAAAAAAATTATATGCATCAGTAATGACATTGTTTTTAAAAAGTTACCATTTGGTTTATTTTATCTTTGGTCAAGGTTTAGTAATTTGGCCTACCTGTTTTTTAAAGATTGAATAACGGCAAAATACTATGTGTGTCTATGTGATGAGGTGACAGGAATTTCTGGAAGATTTTTTTATATTTGTGTATTTGTTTATATTTTATATTTTATATTTGTAAGTACATTTATGTTGGATAGCAAAACACTTGGTGAATGAAAGGTATCACACAGTTTATCATACAATCCTAGAAATGTAAATGTATGTGTTATACAGTATTTATCCAACCAAGATGTTATAAAATAATGCTTTTGTTGCCACATTCAATACAATGCTCTAATATCTCCATTTTAGATGCAGTGGAAAAACCCGATCCTCAGGTGCTGTCCCCCCCAAGGAGTGAAACGGCGGTAAACAACAAGAGGCCCAGGGACTCGTGCTCAGATCTCTCCCAAGAGCGACCCGCTTCCAAAGCCAGGAGGGATGAGGTTGACGGCGAGTACAGCACTGGCTCCACTTCCACAGAGGCTGGTTGCTGGGAGCCATCGCCCCGGCACATGGAAAAGACCCTCAGGCTCTACCCTGTCAGCTACTTCCAGCTCATCAAGAAGCCTCAGGGGGAGCAGCCCGTCGTTGTCCTCAACCACCCCGATGCCGACATCCCCGAGGTGGCCAACATCATGCGCGTGGTCCACAAGTACGGCACTGAGGTCCAGAAAGTGGTGCTGTGTCAGCGAACACTGAAGGCCCTCTCAGACTTCTGGGGCGACGGGGGCGCCTCACCTGCGTCTGATGGTATCTCTCCCTCGCCGCGTCGCGTCCACGCCGGGAGCACGGTCAAGGAGAGGTTCTCATTGAAGCTAAAGCTGAGGAGGTCAGGACAGAACGCATACCAGGTCGTGAACGCAGGGAGGCAGCAATCTCTACGGTGCTGGTTTTGTGGCCGCCTCTTCACCGACCAGGAGGATTTCATATGCCACGGCCAGAGACATTTGATGGAGGCCAACAGTGATTGGAGGAGGGGCTGGTTTTAGAGCCAATGAAAGCGAATAAGCTTAAGAGTTTTTTCCCCCATATTTTGTTGAGCGTTGTGTTAATCCAGACACCTCAGGATGATTTTTATGTAATGTACCAGTGTGGAAAAACACCATAGTTTCAGTTACTTCAGAGATGGATGTATAGATGGCCTGTACTCAGGTAGTCTGTCCTATCTTGTCATAGTTCTCAGACCCATGTAGAGCTCAAATAGAAATCAGATTGTGACTTGAAAAATGATTTTATTTAAACCACAACTCAACCGTTGGTCAAGTTTTGTGGCACACCAACTGTATTGACTTTATTTAATTTATTGTCTAAGCTGTTAGACTTTGTTTTTTGTAAAATTGTCCAGTTCTGTACGTACTGTACTGTCTGTACACTCAGGAATGAATGAAAAGGGCAAAACACTGTAGTTGCATGGTTACACAGTCCCCATTAATTAGGCTTCAACTGTGTTCAATGAAGTTCCCTGAAACACTAGTTCAGGAAATGTATCATGTTAGTAAACAGTTCCGATTGTATATGTGTAGTTACTTTTTTTTAATTTTCACTTTGTAAATTAGTTTTATTTTCACATCCACAAAGCTTTAATCAGATAGGTAGTGATAACTGTTAGGCCATATGTCTATGATGCATTATGTTTCAGTTATGAAATTGTGAATGCTACTATGTATTTTGCAGTCACACAAATCCGCATAACAACTTACTATTACAACGTTAAAGTACATTTTTCACTTTGGTTTCTGGAGGTGATGATCTGGAGGAGTGGGTTGCGCTTCAGTGCAAAGGAGCCGATGACTGAATGTTGTTTGACCAAAGTTTATGTTTCAATCACATTGATAATGCAATAGATGTAAAGGTGAAATATCTTCAGGGAACACCTTCCACGTAGCTGAATGTGATTTATCTAAAGCTCTTTTTTTCCTCGACTTGAAGATGATTTATTTATTTTTGCACTCTGATAATTGCAGCACTTTTGATTAGGCTGAAAGTCTTGCCATGCATTAGCTAATTCAGATGTGAATTTTTAGATTCAGAGGTCTATTTTGTTGTCATTATGAGCCATGGAACAGCAGAAGCTTTATATTATTATCTGTACAACAGAAAGAATATTACAGTCCATGCACTGAAGAACCTTTTGCACTGCGAAATGCTCTTGACAATCTTCTGTCCATATTGCCATTTGATTCGGTAAACAGCTGTCCACCGTTGCGTGGATGTATGAGCTTATTTTGAAGTGCCTGAAATAGACTGAACTGATTCTTCTGAAGCGATTCTTCTTTGTACCATCTTCTCATGTCCCGCTGTTTCAGGGCAATAAAGTGCTGTAATAAATTTTTTAAATCTTACAAAATGGCTTGGTTATGTGGAATCTGAACTTAAGCAAAAAAGTAATGATGCTTGACTGGAATCATTGAACATTTCATAAATAAGCTGGGTTTAAAAAATTCCGATACAATTTAAGACATAAAGGCAATACAGTCCACCAAAATATACAGAATTTTCTCCTTAACCATGTCTATCCATATATTCAGATATATCCATGGCATATCAGTACACCCTTACAGTAAATGTATCCATACTTCCAAGTCAATGTCAAGTTCTGTTCTCAGGTCATTTTCTGTGCAATTAATCTACACCATTGGCTTCTTTGGACGTGAGGCCAGACATCCAGAGCCATACTGCCTCCAGTCTTAGCAGGGGGCCCAGCCCAGCTTAGGACTCTCAGACCTGGATGGGATGCAGCAGCTTAGTGGAGTCTTTGTTGTTGCTCTGGCCGTCGATCAGAACCAGAGGGTTGCGCTGATGGTTTGCAACGATGTGTGCGACAGAGGTAAAATGCTTTAGGAGAAACAAAAATGGAAGGACTGGTTACTTGGGCAGTGCCCTTGCCACCTGTGACCAGCTGTCACATATTGCATAATCACACCTGGCATATTAAGATCATGCCAGTTGCAGGCTTAAAGCTGCTTTGTGGCATTTTCATGAAATGCAGCATTTCGTATCGTATTCTATAGACTGGCCATACATGGCAGAATGTGAGATAGGATATATGACCCCATACTAGTTGGTTTGCATTCTCATTTCAAAGTAGATCTGAACAACACATTGCTGAGGCGTCTTTGAAAGCATGTCAGAAAGGTTGTTCCTCACATTCTGTTACCATTTCACCTTTTTGGACGTTCCCAAAGATTCTTAAATATTAAACTCTCTGACGTTCCTTTTTGGATCTTCTAAAATACCACACAGCCACACTGGCACCATCGAAGTTTTCACTAACGATGCTCACTACCTTATGAAAGTCAGTGAATGGGACTGATAAATGTAGGTTATTATAACTAATCAGAGTATACTATTATTACGGTATTAGTAATTAGATTGAAAAAGCTATATGGCTACACCTATATATACAGTACATGGCATAATTTGTTTTCCGCTGAATTAAAGCAAAGAAAGGACAGACAACCATATCCATGTGTGCTGATGTGTTTCCTACCTCCTCTCCCATCTTCTCTCTGCCCAGGGCATACTGCTGTGACGATGGGAGGAAGCGGATGGGAATGTTGTAGACACGGCCGTGGTAGAGCACCACCAAGGTGAAAGGCTGTAACGTGTCATGCCCTGAGCTCTTCCTCACTACATATGCTCCGTCCTGGAATGGTAAATATATCACACTGCCATTCACAACAAATTTTCCATGGAGTTTCTTTGTTTTGTCTAAATAATTGCCTAAAATTATTACTGGTTAATTTTAAGGAGAAGTTCGGTGTGAATCAATCCATAGCCCTGTTGTTAGAGGTCACTGAATGCTGTCTGTAGCAAAAAGAACG
>JASCQY010000031.1:13984257-13995869 GCA_030264315.1 Sardinella tawilis
AGGGCAGGAGGAATGTGTGAAATCCTGCACTCCCGTCCCCTGACAACACACAGCAGAGAGCTCTGCCTCACAGTCTTTTACAGCACAACACTGCTGATGGAGCCAGAACCACTACGCATTATTTATTTATTTATTTACTTCATTAGTAAATAAATAAGTAAAGCACAACTGCTATTTTTGACTTGATGTGCCGACACATCTTATTTGGCAAAAATAAAGAAATAATTAAAAAAAAGAACAACAACAAAACCGTTGTTCTTCTGTTATCCATTAAGGGCTAGGCTGAGAGCCTCCAGTTAACAGCTGTGCTTAAAATGCACTTTCTAAACTGTCAATCTGCAGTTTTTTTTTTTGCGCAGGCATTTTTGCTCTACTTTTAAGACTTCTAAGAGTTTGCTAAAAGCTGATTTCACCAGTTCAGGCAGTTGCAGGTAGTGCAGGTCTGATCCCCTCGGTGAGTCGTAAGCCTCCTGGGTTTCCTTAAACCTCTCCCCATTCATCCCCGGCCCATATGGAACATCAAAGGCCCACCACTGCAAGATACAGCTCTCTGTGGTCCAACACTAGATCCAGAAGTGTGAGTTATGTGTGTGTGTGTGTGTGTGTGTGTGTGTGTGTGTATGTGTGAGTGAGTGTGTGTGTGTGTGTGTGTGTGTGTGTATGTGTCTGTGCATATGCACACACACACCCATGTACATATTCATGGCTGAGCGACGCGTGTGTTTGTGTATGAGCAGATACATGTGAAGAAATTCAGTATATCTGTAAGTGTGTGCATACATCTATAGAACCCATACTTGGTATGAGTATGAGTGTGTGTGTGTGTGTGTGTGTGTGTGTGTGTTTGCAAACTTAAAAGAGCCTGCACAGGGGTGTGTGCTCTCACAAGCCAGCCCAATTAGTAAGCCTCAATACCTCCAATTACCCCCCGTCTGCTTTGCGGTCCTCCCGGGGAAAGTGAGGGTGTGGCAGAGTGGTGTTTTGTCATTTGGAGACATCCAGGAGCTCCGGAGGCCCGACTCCACTGATCCCCCCTCCTGCTCAGGCCACTTGGGTGATCCCCTCTCTGGGGGACACTCGGCATGGGTGAGTGCCCTGATTGGTGCCGTAATTAAACAGTGATGAAACAAAGTGTTTGGCCGTATGGGGAATTTCCGATGGCTTTACCAATGCTGTGTTGGTGTGTCTGCTGAGAGCTTTGTTGTGCAGTAGGCCTGATGCCTGATCGCTTACACACACACACACACACACACACACACACACACTCACTCACACATGCATGCTAGCATATGCACACACACACACACACACACACACACACACATGAATGCTAGCATATGCACACACACACACACACACACACAGGGATGGAGCGTTGGAATGGGAGCGATATGCACTCACTGCCTGGGCCAGTGGGTAGTGTGCACTAAATACCCTCAAAGACCTGAGTATGGGCACTACTGGAGCTCAAAGCCTCTGCCAGCTCTCTCCAGCAGGATGTGTGTGTGTGTGTACAGTACTGTATGTGTGTGCCAGCTCTCTCTGGCATCTGAGGACCTGTTGTAATATTGTTGTGGAGCCCAGCATCTCAGATGTGCTGGATCTGATTCAGGTTTTTGGGGAAATTAGATTTCTTCCTGATACAGACGGGAAATTCATCCAGGAATGAGAACTTCTCATTTCTCCTCCATCATGGACGGGCGAAAAATTCACAGTGAGATCATAACACTACAGTATTCACATGGATAAAATAGTTTTTTTTAGCTTTTCTACACCAAAATACCTAGATGGTTCAATTGCCTTTGAAGTCTGTTCAGTCAACACCAACAAACGCCCATATTTATTCTGCCATCCATTTAGCTCTCTTCAGAGTAAAGTAGCAACTGCAAAATAAATCCATATACTGAAATTTAAAAATGGAAAAATCAATCTGCTTTGCAAGACTTAGCTGCCAAAGTGAGAGGGTGCCATGGGATCTTGGACCAGTTCCCTGACTGCGGTGTGCTCTACTCTGCTCTGGTTTGTGTGTGTGCAGCAATAAGGTGACCCACGTCGTGTCAGAGGGGAACCCAGCCGGAGAGCTGTGGGCCTGGCTGCAAGCCCAGTCTACCGCCCAAGCAGCGGATAATATGGAGGTGCTGGACATCAGCTGGTTCACGGAGAGCATGAGGGCAGGTTGGCCGGTGTCGGTGGAGGGCAGGCACCGCATCCAGGTGAGACCCGGTGACAAGAAACTAGGGGGGGTGGTAGGGTGCGGGGATGTCAGGGTTGCCAGGTGGCAACTGGGCTGATGGATGATGCACTTGCCAAATTGCAGTCACTAGGGGGAGCTATAGGCCTATGGGGAGGTGTGTGTGTTTGTGTGTGTGTGTGTGTATGAGTGGGTGTGTATGAGTGGGTGAGTGCATGAATATGTGGGTGTGGATGGGTTAACTATATGTAATACAATATATCAATAAGATAATAAATATGTGATCCATACATGTTTTCATTACACCCACAATAAAAAGGTGGAAACTTGATTTTCATTTCCATTCCATAATCAGTTTAAAAACTAATGGAATTGGTATGATGAGTCCCATGGTGTTATGATAGGGACAGGTTAATGCTTCACATTGCCCTCCCACAAAGTCCTCCCTGTGGAAAACAAGCCTCAGGGGTTTGCGAGGATGAGTATATCACCCCTAGCTTGAAGACATCCTTCCTGTGCTAAAATAAATAATTGTGTTGTCTGGACAGACACTACCCTATTAATCGCTGGTTCTTCAGCAAGTGTAAAAATAAGTGACCGAAGTTATAGGGCAGCACCGCCCCCTCCAACGACCATCCTGACTTCAGACCATCTTGAAACAGTAGTAGGCTATAGCATCTCTCGCTGTCTGCACCACAGGTCACGGTATGTCTTTCTTACTTTCAAGTAGTCTGTTTTATGGTGGGCCGCGTGGTTATAAACTCTTGATCACAACAACACGGATTTACAGTGGATATGTCATTACGGATCTAATGATGCTGCGTTGACGGTTATCGACCTGACTCTCAGTCGGCCGGCCGCCCTTTCTCAAGCTTGAGTGATGTATTCCCTCCTCAACAGGGAGTAGACATGCTTTGCCGTCGGGTATGTCCGCACAGCTGATAGATCTTCTATATGAGACACCCAGCGATTTAAAAATCCTGACTAAAGCTGGTGCGCTTGTGAAATTTGACATCAGATAAACCACACGCGGCGCGTATCCGTTTCATCATTTTAGGCAGTTTGCTATAGATAAAGTGCTATTATGAAGGCTACATGTTTAGTATTTATTTTTAAACTACGAGTACCCTCTATAACAGAGAGTGTATGGTAAAGTAGGGGGATAAGAGAATCTATTCAGGTGCATCGGACGAATTAGGCTACAATCAATCGTGGCCTGCAGTTCAAATGATGGCCATGTGACAATCTCTGCACAGTGTACAGTCTAGGCAAACACACCTGATCTAATCAATAGCATACACAGTATTAAGGTTAGCTCTTTTTTTAACAGCCATGCTAACAAAAAGAAACGTTTTAAAGTTTAAACATCTTCCAGTAAATTGCTTTTGTGTACAACTAGTCCATTGACCTGCCCCCAGGTTGTCAGAAATAAAAGACCAGAATCATGCCTCTGAATGTAACAGCCTACAGTAGGCCCATTCACTGAACAAGTTCAACTGCTTGTGGTTAACACAACTTCCTAATTCCAGAAATGACCTGTGTTAAAGGACATACCCAGGTTTTTTGGTTGTCTGGCGCTGTAGGGTAGGTGTGAAAGTGACAGCATTTGGTACAATGCAGACCGTTTTTGTGAACTGGCAGCTAACTGATGTGGGCACAGATAGAATGAAACTTCAATTATCATTTAACATTGGCAGCCATTTTAGTACTTGATCTAAGTTGTCTACCTACTGACAGTTCAAGGCAAAATCAAACAACTGGGCTAAGGGTTAATTTAGGCTAATTTGGATAATCCCTTACAGTGCAGTGGAATGAACACAAGACTGGACTTCTCCATCTCAGAAAGCTGGTTTGCAGGAACGTTTGAGATACCATAGGCATGATTTGTTGGCTATCTATTTGAACTTCCTCTCTGTATAATTCTTGTATTTTAATGACTGAGGTGTTATCCCCTAATCTCAAAAATGCTCCCCATAATTTTGATGAATGTCATGGCACATTTGTGTCTCACGATTTTGAATCCCAAATGTTCATCATGATTTGCTGTAACTATTCTGAAGGTAATTTCTACCACCACAGTGATCCTTTCAAAGTTGTAATTGTTCCTTGGTGTATTAATATTGCATGCGTAATCCGTTTGATGCATTACAAATGGGGCAGGGAGTGTCTCTCCAAAAAATGAAATGGCAATTTGTAGAGAGCCAGTTGGATTAGGTCTCACTGAATACTTTATGTCTCAGGTAAGAGAAAAAGAATTGATTTCAATGCCTTTCATCTCTGCACTGAGGGTCATTAGCTTGCCTTGTGCCCCCTTATGGCCACGTGCACAGCAAGTGGGTCAAATTCATAAGCACTGTCTTCTCTCTCATTGCAACCTAGTTTTTATTCCCAGAATTAAACTTTTGTACCATTCAGTTGTAGATTTATTTTTCTCCTTGTCCAATTAATTCAGTAAAAGAAAGTGGGGTGTGGAGACTTAAAGGGGTCATGGAATGGAAACCGTTTTTACCTTGGCTTTGAACTAGGAGAGGTTGTGTGCATGGCCACAGAACTGTCATCAATGTGAAACATTGTGGTGCCTTCTTTCAGAGCTTGAACTTTGAAATAGGGAGGTTTTCAATTTACATACAAACAAAGCCTGGCTCTGATGTCATATGCACAAAATCAACTATAGTTCAAAAGGGTGTTAATTGGGCTTGACATCAGGGAATGCAGCATGATAGCCTACTCCATTCATCTATCCTTTGACCCCTTTAAACTTGACTGAAGTGCATACGCAATCAGCGCTGAGTTTGCTGTTGGATTTTCACCATGTGTCTGCTTTAGTCAGCATTGAGTCTCAGTTTAGAGATAGTTGTGAACCACACTCGGCGCCAAACTGCTGAAGTGATACACACAGACATGCTGTCTCAGATTTAACATCCTTGGGAGATGGATGCATTTAATTTTCACACGTTTTGTAATGTCTGTAATGTCTTCACAGGATACTTCTCCCCAGATGCGATTGGGTTTGCCAAGCACTTCAGACTCCACGGTTTCTCAGTATGCATGCCAGCGGAGGACAACCCTGGACAATCCAAACAAGATCTTCACGGTAAAAAGCAGAAAGATGAAGGATGTAGCATCTGAGAAGTACTGAGAAGTACTGAGAAGTACATGCTAATACGTTTATGGCTTTTCCTGCCTGTGCCTGTAACTCCCATCATTTACTGTATATAGACTGACAGACAGTTTCTATAGCACACAGAAAACTTTCTCTCTTTCTTTCTTTCTTTCTTTCTTTCTTTCATTCTTTCTTTCTTTCATTCTTTTTTCTCTCACATATTTTCCTCTCTCTCTCTCAGACACACACACACACACACACACACTCACTCTCACACACACACACACACACACACACACACACACTACAAAATGCACACATCTGCTCTGAATCAGGCACATTAACCCACAAACGAGCAGCATCTGCAGGTAAGCTGGCGTGCTGTGGGTAGCAGCACAAGGGCAGTGATGGAGGTTGGCATGGGGTGGGGTGGCACCATGGGGCCAAAAGGCACATCAGCCAGCCAGCCAGCCAGCCAGCCAGCCAGCCAGTCTGCCTGCTGGACGCCCAGCCCCTCGCTCATTCTCGAGGATGTGGCCGACCGGTGCCTACCAGCCGTGCCAGCTGCGACTCTGCTGGAGCCATCTGCTCCCTGACAAGCCGGACAGCTGAGGCTGCCCCAGCACCTTGCCGGAGCGTTCCAGCGGGCACGGGCACGGGCACGGGCGCGGGCTTGGAGACGCCGTCTGAGCTAATGGAGTCCCTCCGTCATGCCAGGAAAGAGGGAGCAAGCGAGAGAGAATGCTTTGAGAGTTTCGGAGAGACAGAGGCGAGACTTAATGAGACATACATGTATGAGGTATTTTGGAGTATCAGCGCAGTGCATCGGGTCCAATTATAAAGAAAGACGGATCACCGTGAAGTGATTTCATTGCTTCTTAGAAAGAAGAGGAAAGGAGCCAGCTTCCAAAGTGATTGTATGTGGATCACTAACATTAGCATAGATCCTGAAAAGCTGGAGCTGTTTTGTTTCAAGCACAGTCGACATTGTAGCTCTTTTAGCATAGCCTTGCATTTGCATAGTCTTTATCAGGATGACTGGCCAGTAATGTAGACAAATGTTCTTTCGCCTTTTTGGCAAGGTTTAGTTTATTTTATTCTCTTTTTTTTCTTTTGTGATTCAACCTGTGCTGTCAGAATGAGCAGGAGATTGTGGCAAGGGCAGGGAGACAGATGGATGGAGGGAGGGAGGGAGAGAGGGAGAGAGAGAGGTGGGGGCAGAGAAAAAGAAAGTGTATTAGAAAAGAGGAAGAATAACTGGGGTCAGAAGGGGAGAGAGGCTCGGGGGTGCCAGTGGGAATGTGATAACGGGGAGAGGAGGGCAGGAGAGGAGCTGAGGTGAGGTGAGAGGAGAGGAGAGGGGCGCACGAGCGAGCCTCTTGCTCCCCAAGCGTGTTACAGAGAGCTGTCAATCAAGAGCTCCCAAGGCTCAGACATTATTGATTCATTCATCGGCCTGTTTCCAGCCTCACCTCCCCAAACACGAACCCCTTGTTCTCTCTCTCTCTCTCTCTCTCTCTCTCTCTCTCTCTCATCCTCTCTCAGTTCTTTCCTTCTCTCCTCTCCTCCCTCTGTCTGTCCGTCTGGCCCAAGCACTTGTCTTCTTTTGTATTGCCAGTGTGTTCGATCTGCCTTATTCTGGTGAGAGCAGCTCCACATTCCTCCTTGTCCTCGGGCTCTCCCCAGTTCCATCTGTCATCGTCCCGCCGCCCATGCCGCTCCCGCTGCGGTCAATCCAGTTATTGACAGATGTCAGTGGCTTCATGACTGACAGGTTGCATTAGCGACCCTCCTGACACAGAAGATGGGTGGCTGAGGGGAGAGGATGGGGGTGAGGTCGGGGTGGGGGTGGTGGGGGTGAGATGGGGTGGAGAATAGGGGGGGGGGACTTGCCACCCCCCTCTAATTGGGAGAAAATGGGAGACGGGGAGAGGGGGAGATATCTCATCCCGTGTTGTTTGCCTTCATCATTCGTACTCTGGGGATGTCTCACCGGTGCTCTGACAGCAGCCCAGTGAGAAGGGCTCAGTTGTGCTTGAGTGATCTGAGGCCGTGTCCAATCGATCGTCATAACAATCCCAGAGAGCGCCTTGGCACTGGGCTCATACATAACATCTACAAGGCTCCATCCCCCAGATGATCGAAGGTAATCGTTCCATGGCTTCCTCCTGAGCCTTGGTTATATTTATAAATATATATATATATATTTTGTTATGGTTCGAATTGCCACCGAAATAAAGACAAGAAAACAAAGCAAATTAGGGAGAATTAATGGTTTGCTTCACTGGCTCGTTTTAAGGAGACGCATGGGTCCAGTGCGAGTCAGCCCAGTGCTGGTTAAATGGTTTCAAAGTTTCTGTCGAGTTGAGCTGCTGCCTCAGAACACAAACTTGTTGGCTCTCAGAGGACTCTGAACGACTATAGAATTTGCACTCCAAGCTGTCCAGCACTGTGGGGTTTTGAGGCTTGTGGAAAGTCTCCACACAATTTCAAACTATTTACCCAAGTCTAGTGTTGCTCCTTCCTTTGTTTGACTGACTGCTTAGCCCCCATCTCCACCACAAATAGTATTTTGTGCGTCTGCTGGAAACTTGCTTTTAAATTGTGCCCTCTGTGGTGGTGCACAAGGCAGTTTTTGATCGCTTAAAGATGCACATTGGCATATCATAGGCCTACATATTTTTTTTGTGCTTGCAGATTATCTCCATATGCCTTTGAATGCATTTTTGTGCATCCAGTGTCACAAGTTTATTACTTACATGCAAATGCTCACAACCTTTTTTTTTTCCTACTCCCAGAATTTCAACTTCAGAATGTCTTTTTTTTTTTTTTTTTTTTCTCTGAGTTCTGAGTTCAAATATGGCATGAAGTTCGCCACCACTAGTTTTCCTCTGCCTCTGCTGTAAAGGGGGTGGTGGTGGTGTGGTTTTGAGGAATCATTTCTGTAAGTCCCAGATGTGAGGGTTCTCTTAATCTGAGCCAGCAGATGCTGGTAGAGCAGTGGGCTTCCTGGGTCGGCGCTGCGTGAGGCCTGTGCGCAGCTGGCCCTCCCAGCGCAGCAGGGCCCCGACCTCTCCACCTCACCATTAACGGCCCGCTCCGTTCATTATCCACCACTGTGATGGGAGCTCAAGCTCTCTCTCTCTGTGTGTGTGTGTGTGTGTGTGTGTGTGTGTGTGTGTGCTTTTGCACCTGACAGTCTGTTTCAACTGATTAATGTGTGTTCACTTTTACATAAATGCTGCATGCTTGTGTGTACACTATGTGTTCCCTTTTGAGAGCTGACAATATCTTGTCTGTAGCACATATTAGAAGAACCTTTGTTTGTGTATGTGTGTGTGTGCGCGCTTATGTGTGTGTATGTTTGTGTTCTCTTGTGAGAGCTGAGAATCTCTTGTGTGTGTTGGGGTATGTGTCTGGAACATGTATGAGAAGAACTTTGTGTGTGTGTGTGTGTGTGTCTGTGTGTGTGTGTGTGTCTGTAACTGTGTGTGTGTGTCTTTGCACCTGACAGTCTGAACTGATTAATGTGTTTGCGCTTTTGCTGTATGTGAATGCTGCATGCATGTGTATACTTTGTGTGTGTGTGTTTGTGTGTGTGTGTGTGTGCGCACGCGTGTGTGTCTGTGTTCTCTTATGAGAGCCGAGAATCTCTTGTGCTTTCTGGAATATGTGTCTGTAACATGTATGAGAAGAACTTTGTGTGTGTGTGTGTGTGTATGTGTATGTCTGTGTGTGTTTGCATGTTTGTGTTTTGTTTACGCCGTGCTGACATGATCACACAGCGACTTCTCCCCTCTTGGCCCATTTGTCCTGCCCTGCAAACATTCGGCACGGGTCGCTGGGCTCTCGGCGTGGGGTCGAGCGCCTCATTGACCCACTGCCTGCTGTCTGGGGAAGAATCGCATTTGGCCTCGTCCTCCAGCAGGTCAGGGTCTCTGCTCTCCTAACTGGGGCACTGCCCCAATTATTGCCCAGGAGAGCCAACCTTGGCCGAAGCTAACTGGCTGACTGACTTTTAGTGGCTTAATTTGCCCATATGAGGTTAGTCACACATGACTTGCTCCCGGGGTCAGGGGAAGTCTTTGTCCATGTTGTTGAGAGAGGCTGATGTATGGGAATCATCGTTTGTGTAGAAGGTGATCATGCACCATCTCCAAATGGGATGAATTCGGGCCTCATTAACCGCTGCTTTATGTGCTGCTCAGGGCACCCAGGTATCCACTCGTTTTTTTTTTTTTTAATAGCCAATTAAGCTACTTCCTTAGAAGCCCCCAGTGTCGATGAGAGAGAAACAAGATTTCTTGGACACACGTGGGTCTTGTGTGCCAGAGATTTAATGCAGCCTGTCGTGCTATTTTAGCATCCAACACGCTACACAGTACATACACACATGTGATCTTGTATGCATACATATGTCATGAGGACTCGCCTCTGAACATGATGTTCTGTCTGATGCGTCTGTCCTCGAGTGCTGATTCTTTGAAACGAGGTGCTCTTTTACGCCTGCTGCTGACACGACTGTACTGTTCTGTATGCGCATCACAGAGACAAGGTCATAAGTAGGTGGTTGTGTTTGAAGGCCGTCTTGTCTGATTGGAAGATGCATGTCTTGTTAGGAACGTGCACCCTTTAAGCCAAATGAAATATTCATGTAAAGAGAGTAACAAGTTGATCCCCCCCCCCCCCTCCTCCAGGCTGTCATAGCCGCATCTAAGAGGCTTACTAGCAAAACAACCACACCGAACCCCCAATGCATATATCAACTTTGCCATACTCATGCAGACTATACACATACACACACACACACACACACACACATACATTCATACATACACTCACACACAGCAGGCACATACTGTTCCACAGACATAACCACACACATGCACACACACACACACATATGCACACACACACACACACACACACACACACACACACACACACACATTGATTTACACATAGAGTGGAAAGAAAGTTCTTGCCTTTGTTTCCCCCCACCATGTTGCCACGGAGACTGAGTGTGGCACGGGCCCTCGGGGGAGCTTGTTGTGAACGAGTGGAAAATGACAGGTTCCTCTCTGCTGCTGACAAACACAAATGTCAGTGCACGGTCACACGGAACAGACCCGGGCACTCAGGCCTGACATTCTACAGGGGAATGGGGGGTGGAGGTGCTGGGGAAGTGAGGAGAGGAGAGCACAGGAGAGAAGGGGAGAGGAGAGGAGAGAAGGGGAGAGGAGAGGAGATGAGAGGAGAGGAGAGGAGGGGAGAGGAGAGAAGAGGAGAGCACAGGAGAGGGGAGAGGAGAGGAGAGGAGAGAAGAGGAGAGGGAGGGATGGGATGGGATGGGAGGGGAGGAAGTATGTCTGCTGGTGTGCTCTGTGCTCTGATTCCTGTCTCCCTGCCATTACGGGTCAATGGAGATGAAGCATAAATATATACCTGACATGCCTCTCTCACTCTCTCTCTCTCTTCCTCCCTCCCTCCCTCACTTCCCCACTCTCTCTCCCACTTTCCCACTCTCATATGCACATACACTTTTTTTTTCATGCATTCAAATTTCAACCCCCCCCCCTCCCCCATCCTTCCTGGGTCTTCCTCCCCCCGCAGGATGCTTTTGAAGTGCTGGCAGAGCACTCGGACTTCTGCGACAGCAAAGGTCCTGCTCTGGCCTTCAAGCGGGCGGCCTCGGTTCTGAAGAGCCTGCCTGCCACGCTGCGCTGCCTGGGGGACACGGAGGGGCTGCCCTGCCTGGGGGAACAGAGTAGGGCCGTGATGAAGGTACTGGAGCAGCCTCTCGCTTCACTGCGCACATGCACACACGCACACACACACATGCACACACGCACACACACACATACACACACGCACACACACTCTTACACACACGCACACACACACATACACACAAACACACATAGCTGCCCTTCTCATCAATCGACATCACACACACACACACACACACATGCCCCTACACATATGCTTCCATACACACACACACACAGACACACACACGTGCGTCCACGCACACATACAGACGCACATACAGTACACATACACATACACACACGCGCGCATACGCACGCTTAGATATGCGCATACACACTCACTCTCAAGCATCTCCCCAGTCAGCAGAGAGCTTTGCCTGAGGATACACAACAAACATACTGACCCTGTGGCCATAGAAAGATCAGAAAGAGACGGAGAGAGAAAGACTAGAGAGAGTGTGAAACCCGAGATAGGGTTTCTTGTTGTGCTGGAGTGAATGGCACCAGGGGTTAGGGGTTGGGGGCTGGGGGGGGGGGGGGGGGGGGG
>JASCQY010000031.1:14005995-14017188 GCA_030264315.1 Sardinella tawilis
TCAGCATGCCAAGTTTCGTGAAAATCCGTGACGATGAGGTCTGGATCCGTCCTGATTTGACACGGAATGACCCATAAGCGTCAGTCTCCCCTACAGCAACTAAGGGTTAAGTGTCATTCTCAAGGGCACAAGGGTGACAGCTGGGATTCAAACCCACAATTTCCTGGCTACTAGCATGCTAGCCAGTTCCCTTAATCTATGCCAGCACCGCCAGGTAGAGAGAGTCTGTTCACATAGCATCTTTATGAGCCTTGTTCGGCAAACAACTTTTGTTTTGCTCACCGTGATGAGGCTTCCATCTACTGTAGTCATACGATCATAAAGCCAAAGTCAGAGATTGACTTTGTGATTGTTGTCTTTCTGGAAGCACTGTATCTACCTCAGGCTTACAGTTTTTGGAGGTTAGTAGTGATGAAAATATTGGAGGACAGTTTTGAGGCTCTGTCTCCTCTATGTTGTCCTTTAAAGATGGTGTGGCTATGGGCCTACTTTTTGTCAGTCCCTTAACCAAGTTTTGGACTTGCTGATTCTCAAGGTTAACTCCCAAGTACTTAAAATTAGTCATTTTTACAATTAGTTCAACTTACTTTATGAAAATGATTTCAAGATGCTGAATCATAAAGCCACATTATGGGTTACCTTTATGTAAACCACAATGTGTTCTTCTTTTACTGAATTACACTAGATAGATACTGTATTAATCTATTATCACAAAAACAAACCAGATGATTCATTCATTATAGTTAAATTAGCCATTAATGTGTAGTACAATTTCTCATTTTCAAATATACATTCAGAAATGTTTTGACATCTAAACCCGATGATCAATGCCAAATATTGTGCTTTTAACAGACATTTTTGTATATTCAGTCCTATTTCAGCCCTCTGAAATAATTTTTGGGAGACCTACACTGTGTCTGAACTGAGCTTTCACTGGCCTGATGTGTTTTTTTTTTTGTTTTTTTTTTACTTCAGGGGCAGTCATCCTCAAAGCTTCCCCTTCAAGTCCAGGCAGTCTGGTCACTCATGAAGACGTCTTCCCGGCTTTCACTGTCTAATTCAAAAAAAAAAAAAAAAAAGATTTCCCCCTAACCTTTAACGAACTTTCAAAGCTACTTGCAAATATTCAGATGGCGCTCAGCTTTGGCAGTGAACCCAATCCCCACAAAGCCAAACATTTCTTTTTTTTCAAAACACCCTTCAAAGGCAGCGAGGGGGGTGGTGTGGGGAGAAAGTTTCTGGAAATAAGCCCCATGTTCTTGTAAAATGCTCAGTGCCATAGCACTTCTTTGCTGGAGAAGCGTGTCGAGGATTTGTTGACGCTGCTGACATTAGCCTTATTGAAGGGACAGCTGTGCAGGCTGGGTGACAAGGCTTTGAGATGCTTAGGAGGAGGATTAAAAATAGATAGAAAGCACAACTGTCGGCGCCGCATCACAGTGTTAAAAAGATGGCACCGCAATGCTGGAACTACATTTTACTCCCAGTTGCTTCAGGATTATCATGGGGATCCAATCCAATCTGCTACTTTTGCCCACTTTTTCTAGATTGTCTTAGTTGTTAGAGATAGAGAAGGTGCAAGGTGTTGAGTGACCAGTGCTTACAGTATATTCAGTATTTTTAGTAATTTCACATCCATATATCTCTAGAGTGACTGTTTAATAAATAAAAAGTACATTTGTAAAACAAATAAATTATAAACTTTGCAATGGACAGTCAGCAACCAGATCCGGACCTGACTGCAGTTAAGAGGGGGTTGTTTTGACTTCCAGAGCTAAGTAAGTGTGGAAAACTCTGGAGAGATTTATTCTGCCTTTGCATATCATTTGCTTTTCTTTCATCTTGAGTATCCCTCTCCATCTCTCTCTTTCTCCTTCTTTGTTCAAACTGCTCCTTCATTCTTGATTATGCTTAATGAAGTAAACAATAGGAGTCGCAACAATCCCAAACAAACAAACAAACTTCTACAAATCAGCCTGTAACTCTGTGAAGAGAACATTTTTGTTTTGACCACTGTTTGTTTAATTTATTCATCAGTGTCTCCAGTGAAGGATTTGCCTCCGCCATCACAGTATGTGGTATTCAAGCCACAAAAAAACACAGACAAAAAATGTAGTCTGTTGACATTAGAGAATAGCTTTTGAAGTGACAGACGAGCCATTTGTGGCTGTTGTGGCTGAGTAGAAGCTGGCCATGAAATAAATATTCCATCCCTGAGACGCTCAGATCCAGTCTTCACGGCTTTCCGGTAATGGAAGCCCATTAAAATACGCGCATAAAGAGAGCAGCGCTGCAGAATCTCTTATTTTACGGCCATAATTTCTGGCGAGCAGAGCCCACATACTTAAAGGTGTTTGTGCCGAGCTTGGCACACAGGAATGTTTCTAAAGGCCTGCATTATTCATCTGTTGTTTTTGCCCTGTCATCTCCTTGTGAATAAACATGTATATTTTATTTGCGCTCATACGTACTACAAAAAAAAACACTTAATAATTTAGGCCTCTCCCGCACGCAACAGGGGCTATACAGTGCTCCTTGCTTCAGGGTAACAAGGCCCAGCAGGTAGGGGGGTTTGCCACACAGATGACAGTCTTTTCAGATTCAGCCTAATAATGCCTCTTTGCTCCATCCATCTGTGTCTCTGAAGAGATGCGCGAACCGTCTAGAAGAAGTGGCAGCAAGGGGGATGAGGGAGGGCTGCTTTATGGTAAATGATCACACAAAGTTGTCAGGCTTTACCATTGGGGATAAAAACATCACCTCTCTGCAAAGGAAGACATACAGCCCAGTTGCCCTCCCCGTCTGAACCCCCCCCCCCCCTACACACACACACACACACACACACACACACACACACACCTTTCCTCTCTCCCTTCCTCGCCTTATTTGCTGACTGGGTCTGATTTAGTGAAGGGAATATGCGATGAGCCCAGCCACTAAAAGCCCAGTGCCAGCACTACCTGGTGAAAAGCTGCCACGCTAGCTTTAATAGAGCCCTCACTCCAAATTAACTCACAGGGCGCATGTTTGAATAACAAGCCCCCTTCTCCTTTCAACTTGACTGCACGTAAACCCCTATTTATGCAAATGACACATTTATTAATTTACTGTGTGTGTTCTCGCACTCCCATTCCTCCTGTTCAGGGCAAACACATTGGGATGTGTGCTTGAGCTTTTTTTTTTTTTTTATCTGCCAGCACAGCAAATTGAGCCTCTGAGACAGTCTCCTTGTGGCTCACCACAGGGTCAGCTTTAGCATCTTTGCCTTTGTGCTAATTAGAAGCCTGTCCAAATGCAGAAGTATGATAGGCTACTGCAGTAGATGGAGGTCCTTGTTTCCTGGTCACTGGACATCCTCTCTACCTTTGTCCACTGAGGAGGACGCTGCACGGCCCATCTGCCTGTCGGTGAGGCAAGGTGAATTCTAGTCTATTCACGGGAGCACTGGACTGTATAGCGCACTAATTAACACTCATGTGCAGCCAGAGAAGTAAAACGACCATTTTTAACATTTCCCAGTGTGAAAAAAAAAGAAAAGAGGAAGGCTGGAGGGGATGAGCGCAGTGCAGAGGTATCCGTCATGGGAGAGTCTCTGTTTTAGGAGGGCCAATCATGTTCCTGCTTTAATTACAAGGACATCTGCTCTGCTGCTGTCCACGGATAGGGACCTCACTTGCCTCATGCTGCAGTCGCTGTAGTTGACTTTCTACGGCTGCCTCCTCCTCTGTTGTTAAGAACCCTTTTATTTGTGCCGTCGCTGTTTGTTCAAAGTGCTGCAGATTGCTGAAGTTGGATGATATTGTTCATGTTCGTCCAAGCTTTGCAGCCCTGTCTGACACTCCTCTTTCTGCTGCACGGGCTGCCGCCGTCACTGCTTTATTTTTTCAAGCAGCTGACAGAATTGTGACAGCTTTGATTCAGTCTCTGCTCAAACGGAAGAGCTGACAAATACGAGGCGTCTGCTCTCTACTGTGCTTTCAAAATGCTTTTAGATAAATGTCTCTAGCCGTGTAGATATGATGCAGGGTTACTTTGGAACAATTCGAAGTCCTGGATTATGTATGAAGTTGGTGGCTGAGCATGTTTTGCAATTTAACAAGACTGTTTCAATTAGTCATGATTTCTAGGTTATTAACAAGGGTTTATACATTGATTTTATCATTTTTTCTGTATTCTTTTTCTGTTCATTTTTTCACAGCTTTTCATTTAGTTTAAATAGTTTGTTTCTGTAGATTTTATTCACTCTGTGAGTGCTGTAGACTATTATCTTTTATATGCTTATAATGAAAGTGATATTAAGCCAAATGAGTTTTGTATGACAATTAAGTTATGTTCAATAAATCATGATTAATACACAGGCACTGTTTCCCAAAAGCATAGTTGCTAACTAGTAAGTTACTATGTTGGTAGCAATGCAATTTCCCATTGCCAACCAACATGGTTGCTAACTGGTTAGCAACTATGCTTTTGGGAAACGGACGCCTGATCAGATGTTGTGAAGCACTGAAAACTGGTAGGGCCGGAAGAAGGGAATTAGGCTCCATATTTATACAGAACCTACTGTAGGATGTTAAAGAACTTCCTGTCTTGTGAGTGTAATCCCAGCTTTCCCAATACTTGTTTCCATATGCATGTTTTTGTGATCGTTTAAACACCAGCACCACTTTGCGATTGTAGATGTTACTCACCTAAAAATCGATTCCAATGAATCTGTCCTCATCTGCACTGAACAGAAACATCCTAAACAATGGGTAGTATTAAGTGCTAACTTTTGACTGACTTGTCTGTCCTCAGTATTCTAAGTGAACCCTAGAGCCATAGCCAGACAGACTTTATTGTAATGACCATGGTCACAGTCCTCTTCTCATCTGAATAATTCATGCTGTGACCTCCACTGACCATGGGACTAGACAGACAGTGGTTCTCTCTCTCTCTCTCTCTCTCTCTCTCTCTCTCTCTCTCTCTCTCTCTCTCCCTCTCTTTGTATGTTTCTTTTCTTTTTCTCGCTCTCAGTCACTCTCTTTTTCACTTTTTTAATGCCCTGTCACGTTCACTGTTACACCGCAGTGGCGGTGGCGGTGGCGGTGGAGATCAAACACACCTCTGCGCTACACCCCGAGTCGCGGGCAATACTGGAGCCATTTGTTCTCCTCTGCTGTGCTCCTAACCGTGAGATATGGGCCTCTGCACCCATTCACTCTTCCGCCCATGGACCTCCATCAAAGGCCCTGCCGACCGGCCTGCTAAAACCAACCCCAGCGTTCTGCAGCTTTTTTTTTCCCCTTTCCTTTCGTTTTTTTTTTTTTTTTTCCACTCGTCGGCATCGGGCAGTTAGCTTTGCACAATAGGACCCCACCTAGGGCCCACAGGTTGCAAAGGCAGTGACGGCGGCGGGGGCAGCAGTGAGTGAGTTAGCTAGCTAGCTAGCCAGTTTTCCTTCAGGACCGGCGGGATCAAAAACATGTGACAGTTCAGCCCTTAATCCCGCCTCGGCAGCCTGGGTGCATTCTCATTGTGTTGTGTTATTTCGCTCACTCTTTCATGTCTAATGCAGAGGCTGGCTCCTTTGTGCCATCCGAGCCTCCGAAACTTTTTAGGGGTTCCCATGATTTTTGAACACTGTTTTTCTTTCTTTCTTTCTTTCTTTCTTTCTTTCTTTCTTTCCTTCTTTTTTTTTGGTGGTCCGTATCTTTTATTTTATTTTTTTTTCTTTTTGTCTGGTGTCAGAGCTCTGATGAGAATGTGGCTTAGTGTCGTTGGCGAGCCTGCATGCGCAGTGTCTCAGTTTTGAGCACGAGGTCAGCGGGGCCAACATGAGAAAAATGTCTGAAAGGAAATCACTGAGCCTTTGGGGGGAGACACTGATTGATTAACATCCTGCCCGGGCTTTTAGGGTTTCAGGCACTTCAGTTCAGCTCCAGCCCCTCAGATATCTGCTCCGCTAACTCCATGGCTTGCTCTGCATATCAAAGGCAAAGGAGCGTATTTGTTCTCTTTGTTGTTTGTGAACACATTGTGCAATGTCTCTATCTTCCTTCTATCTTACTCTCACTTTCTGTGTGTTTGTGCGTGTGTGTGTGTGTGTGTGTGTGTGTGTGTTCTGCATGTGTGTGAGTCAGTGAGTGCGTGTGTAAATCAGTGTGTATGTTTTCATTGAGATTCTCTCAGTAGAGGCAGTGACAAACATGACTATATGTGCAAGTTATTGAACATTTAGATCAGGGAGGAACGCTCCCCCATAATGAGGAAATGAGGAATTACTTCTGAGAGGAAGTGGAATATAAATGAAATCAAATGGGAGGGAAAGCAGTGGAAGCCTACAGCAGCAACGAATCTCATATTCTGCATGCAAATCGAAAGCCAGCTAGTTAGGATAAATGCCCAAGTTTAAATGATGTTCAGTGAAGCAACAACTGAGCATTACATGACTCCCATACAAAATGATCACATAGTTCCCACTTTACGGGTTATTTGTCAGTTATTTATTTATTTTTACCCTGAGTCAGACTGAAAACGAAATATTAGGAACAATGCATCAGCAAAAGAAGCGGAACGTTTGAGGCTTATTGCACGATGAGAAGTCTTGCTGTCCCCCTGACTTGGAATGAACAGATTTAGTATTTGTTCTTGTACGCGTGTTCCTCTGCAGTGGAGTCTCTGGCATTTTTATTACCATAATCCCAGCCTAGACGCTCCAGATCTCATAAAGCTGGAGAAGACTTCCGAAGAGCTCAGACGGGCGGACCTAATGACACATGACAAATTGGCTGTTGGAACAATAGAAGGGGAAAATCAAACACACACACACACACACACAAAAAATCACCCGAAAGCCATAATAGGCAATAGGCACACACCACCTCCCCGGCATCATCCCTAGAGTACGCCAAGACACGAGCCTTTCCTCTTGATTAACCCAACAAGTGTGACTAAGACCAGACAGTGGTTTTAGGGGGCCTACATGCTTGTGAGGCTGCTGTCGTGCATGCGGGGCTTGTCAGTGTCGGTCTCTTACCTGTGGTCTCTTGCCTTGTCTTTGACTGCAGGGGGAAGGAGTCTGGCCATGACGTGGACTACATACTGACCACGCCTGAGATTGGGACTGAGGAGGGTCTGCTGCTCCGGGTGATAGACAGGCTTAACTACCAAGTAGGTATACTGCCTGAATGTGAATGCTGGTTCGTGCATTGAAGTCCTTTTGTGCTGTGGTTATCAAACTGGGGAACGAGTGACCCCTGGGGGGTGCATGAATAATTTCTAGGGATGTACACAAAATAAATCCGTGAATGGGTTCTCAGCTCTCCCCAGCATAAACATGAAAAAATATCTAATTCTCAAACTGTTACCAATACAACCCAATTGCCACTACATATCTGTACAGTAATATGTGTTTACATTTTGTAGCAATATTTACTGTTATAGCAAACAGTCTGTGGTGCAGGTACTCGGCAGGACCTAGGGTACGCAATAGTTAAAAGTTTGGGAACCACCACTTTAGTGGAATGAAAGGCAAAGCAAAGCCACCAACAGTGCTCCTCACAGTCATATCCGTATAGCAGGTACTGTAAGTACACTCCAATGCAAAACTAGAGAGAGAGAGCGATCCAATTCCATAATTGGTCCACAGCAGTCTCACAACACTCAAGGTCTATTTACGGTTGTATGGATGCTGCTTGTGAATGCAGAACTATTACATTATTCAAAGGCTGTGGTCACACCGACTGTCCCATATGCATTGAAGGATGCATGCTGTACAATCTGCACTGTGGCCCCCCACACACTGACACATAGATCACTGGAACATGTGTACTGCCATAATGAGCACTAGAGTGTAATGGCCATACACACGTAATGCAAAAATTATACCACCAGGAGCCAATGGGCAACGGCATTGGCACTAGAGTGTAATGGCCATACACACTTAATGCAAAAAATATACCACCAGGAGCCAATGGGAACCTGCGACTGCAACGGCAACGGCATAACTGCATATATACTGTATATATCAGTGAACTACAGTATCTATCGTTGAGCATAAGGAGGGCATCCGTAGGAGGGGACACATATGGAACAGGCTGTCTGTGCGATCAGACGTTGTGTATGTTGTGCTTGCTGTCCTTTGAGATGCGTGAGTCTAGATGTCTAGACTAATCCCATGCTCAGCTGAAACCCAGGAGAAGCAGGCTGAGTCTGGTATATCATCAGGATTGTTATATCTCCTCCTTAAGAAAAGCACTGCTCGTCTCTTTCTTAGCAGGCTTGAATGAAAGGGGGGGGGGCACGACGAACCTAAGCAGCCCTTTGCCCCCCCGCCCCCCTCGCATCTCATTCCCTCTCTCTGGGAATAAAATTTGTTTCTGTTTTAAAGTATTGATTGCCGGGGGTCTTGAGGGTACTGTCTTATGGAGATGAAAGCAGATCAGCAGCCAAGGCTCAAGTGCCTGGAATAGCAAGTAACGGGTGGCAGGAGGATTCACTCCCATTCTATCAAATATCAAGGAGTTGGGATGGGATCAAGTGCACTTAGAGAGCTACTGTACTGTGCTGTACTGTACCGACTCTGTTTTTACTGTGTGTGTTATTGTGTGTTGGAATGCATACAGAAGGGCTGAATATAATATAGTAAGTGTGCTAGCCTGCAGTACTGTAAGTGTTTGTGTGTCTGCTATACTGCATGGAAGTACTGTAAGTTATGTGTGTGTGTGCACTGTGTACTTGTGTGTGACTTAATTGCAGTGCTAGGCATTTCTGTATGCTGAGGCTAAAATGTATGGTGTGTGTGTGTGTGTGTGTGTGTGGTGTTCTTGCTCTTAATAGAAAAACACTTACACTGTCATTATTCTTTAAATAGGTCAGAACATCAAAAGCTTGTGATAAACAGGCTCTCAGAGCCTTGAGAGCTTTTCTCAACTCTAAGAACAAAAGCAGTGGGGAGAAAAAAAACAAGCTTTGTTGACCCCTTCAGGAATGGCAGGATTCCTCCCTCCTCTCTCCTCTCCTCTCCTCTCCTCTCGTCTGTAAGAGTGTGTCAGCTCTAAGAGCTCCCAACAGGAACGTCACGCGGCCATAACTAAGTGCTGCTTCAGCATTAAATGCGGGAATGAGAGTCCATGATGTGCCCGACGCCTCATCATGTCAGTCTTTCTATTTTTATCAACTGACGGCCTTTCTCATACTCCGCCTGTCAGGCTGTACATCAGTCTAAACGTCGCTCGTCCTTTTTTTCACGCTGTCTGCGTCTCTTTTTCTGAGCTCCTCTGTCTGTCTTTGCTCGTCCTTTGTTTCTTTGTAGGTCTGTTCTGGACTTGGAAGAGTATAGATGATTGAACAGACAGAATTCAAAAGTATACATATTGAGGGATTCTCAATATTCAGCAGGAGTGTTCTGGATGGCTAATATTTTGCCTCAAAACAAGTGTTTCAGTAAAGTTTTACTACTTTTTACTGACTTTTCTTACTACTTTTACTTTTTTAGATTATACAGTAGATTACATAGATTTCTGACAAGTTATAGTTTGATGAGGCAGGTTCCCTCAACACTGAAATTGCTTCCTCTGCACAGACCACCAAATTCTGCCAAAAGCAACTCTCCAGTGGAGGTTATGTATTAAGCTTGTAGCCAAGCATGGCGTTAAGGGCAAGAGCCGAGGATTGAGGAGGTGAGGAGGAAAGAATGACTTCTCAGCCAGAAAGATGGAAGGAGTCATATTTGATAGACTTGGCTAGTTAAGCCCATAGGGACAGAAGTTTCCGGAACTCCAAGATTAGTTTCTCTAATCGTACAGATAAAGTTTCTCTGAATGTACAAATGAAGGCGTACAAAGTAGCGTTGTGCAGTTGCTACAGAACAGCCTGTGTGTTTATGTACCAGCAAACTGTCCTAGCAAATAGGCTATTAGATGTAAAGACTACATGGTGTGGGAAACATCCCTGGGCCAGACGAGCACCGGTATCCTCTGTGGGGCTGATTTGGCCCGCTGGCCATGCACAGCGCCCTACAGGGACCTAGCAGAGCTTATACACCGTCTCAATTCACGGCAGGGCGATGATAAAGAGAGCTGGTGTCTGTGTAAGTCCCACAGCCCACAGATGGATCCTGAGCTACTGATTCTTGATGAGTAAAGAGTGGGAGTCATTAACATATTATATTTTAACGGGTCACTGTATAATGGCAGAAGACCAAGAAAAAAAGAGCAGAGTAGGAAATATATATTTATATAAAAAAAGATGTATTTTCCTGGCTGTGTCTTTTTGCAAAGCTGTTTCTCGTTAATAGTAGGCAGACAACCCCCCTTGAGAATGTGTTTTTTTGAGTGAGTGTGTGGAATGAGTGTGTCCAAGAGAAAGAGGTGGACTTTTTGAGGGGGCCGAGGGGTTACTTGTAACCGGCAGCCCCCGCCCTAGAGGTCGATAGGTGCCGAGAGAAATAATGAGTAGGAGGCGTTTGATGAAATGCATGAGCACGATTCTTAACTGCTACTGTCCGTCTCTCTCGCTTATTCTCACTCATTTTCTTTACCTCCTCCACCTCTCCTCCCTTCTTTCTCATTCTCTCCTGCAACTCTTTCTCCCTCTCTTCATCTCAAACGCTGTCATTGCAGAATTTAAAAATACACCCAGGACCCATTATCCTTCCTCCTGATTCCGCCACATCCACCAGTGTCGCTGATTAGCACATTCGCTAGCGCTAACTAGCGTGTTAACTCTAGTGGCTCCAAAAAAGAAGAAACATCCGCACCTGCGACACAGCCTGGGGCCTGCAGGCAGGGTTGCTGGATGGTGATATGGAAGACACCCCAGCTGTGCTGCTACCAGGCTGGGGGTCCCATGAGGGTAAGACTGGGGACGTGTGTGTGTGTGTGTGTGTGTGTGTGAAGCCCTTGATTAAGTGCAGGTAGCGGAGGTCGGCACTAAAACGAGTAACCTTGTCATCTTCCATTTCACCCACCACCCCTGCCACCGTCCTCCATGGGAGGTGTGCTGGAAGAGCGTAAAGTCGTGTGTGTGTGTGTGTGTGTGTGTGTGTGTGTGTGGTGGGGAGACAGTGCGTTCCTCAAGCCTCAATTTCATCCGCAACTTTCTTCATCTGGCCCCTCCCACCCACCTGCCGCCCCCGGCCCCGCCCCCCCTTCATTTAGAGAGGCCAGTGGGATGGTAAAAATACATCCATCTGAAAACGTCCTTGTGAAAATG
>JASCQY010000031.1:14051625-14065742 GCA_030264315.1 Sardinella tawilis
CTGCCCCTGCTACTGCCCCGCACCTGCCTCTCTCCTCCTACCCCTGCCCCCTCTCCTGCCCCTGCTCCTTCTCCTGCTCCTACCCCTGCTCCTGCTCTTGCTCCTACCCCTCTCCTGCCCCTGCCCCCTCTCCCGCTCCCTCTCCTGCCCCTGCTCCTACTCCTGCCTCTCTGCCTCTGCCCCTGCCCCCTCTCCTGCTCCTGCCTCTCGACTGCTGCCCCAGCCTCTCTGCTCCCACTCCTGCCCCTGCCCCTGCTCCTCTCACACTGGGTGCCCATTGTCTCAAAGGCAGGCAGGAGGAGCAGATGCTCACTGGGGCAGTACTCTTCAGTTGCTCTTAGACTACTGTACATTCATAGGGCTAGCATAAAATTAGCATTCTGTTACATTCATAGTGCATAAAATTTGCATTGCAAACATGATTGTCATTATTGCACACACACGTGTCTGGGTAATCGTTATATGACTATAATATTTTTATTATTATTTTGCTTGCTTTATTTTTCATGTTTTTCATGGTAATATTTGAATTAGTTTTGAGTAACTGGCTGTTCTCAAGAGTGTGGAAACACTTGTTGGCAAACATTTGGCTTTGTGTGCACACATTTTGCTTTTGCTGAAAGCCACACGTAAACAGGGTCACTAATCTGGGACTTAGCGTGTCTGACAGCCATCGGGGGATACTGTACATTTGGCAGCAAGGAGGACCAGACTTTGTTCACGAGCAGCCAGCTGGGAACCTTTATGACAACACATACATGGTTTACTCTTGAGTTGGCAAGCCTCTTTGTTCACGATTTGCCTAGGTTTCAGAAACAGGACAAAGTAATGTCTTCTTCTAAAGGCTTCCAATACAGAGATGTATGGCTACTAGCATATTAGAGTAATGGCAAAGGCAACCTCAGGGCTTTCTTAGGTTGGATCCGTTTCTCCTCGAAGGATCTGAGCGGTGGGCCATATCATGATGGGATTATTATGGTATGGTATGGCCAGTGCCAGCAGCTGAGATTGGTTCATGTTCTAAAGCCCACCTTACAGCCTCCTTTACTGGCTCCTGTCCTCTAGTGAGCAGAGAGAGTGTCCTGGGTGCCTGCACTCTCCCCCTCTCCCTCCAGACCCCCACCCCCACCCCCACCCCAGATCTCCTCCCTGGCCACACCAGCTCCAGACCCCCCATCGGCCACACTAGCTCCAGACCCCCCACTGGGCCCAAATGGAATCAGTCGGTGCTCATGTTTGCAGCACGTGGACGTGAGACACTCGGCCGCATCAGCGCTGCTCTGGGCGGTTCCCATGTAACTGAGACGCTCTGTTGAGTCATCGATTTTGGAGGGGCGGGCCTGTAAGGGGAGTGGAGGAGGGAATCTTAAACGGCCATCAAGCACATCAATTATTCATGTGAAATATGTATATATTTATTCTTGGGGACCGAGACAGTGGCAGAGAGAAAGCGTCACATGTATTATTCAGAGTGACTGGGCCAGATTGGCTTTTATTAAAGACAGCAGTTTGGGTTGGCCGGGGCTCCAGTATATCTGCTGTGGATCTAGTGCAGACACCGCATGTACTGGATCTAGCTGGAGAACATGTGGGCCTAACAGAGAAAATAAGGCTGCATGTTTGAGAGAGAGAGCGAAAGAGAGAGAGAGAGAAAGAGAGGTTGTGTGTGTGTGTGCGCGTGTGTGTGTGCGTGTGTGCGTGTGTGTGTGTGTGTGTGTGTGTGTGTGTGTGTGTGTGTGTGTGTGTGTGTGCGCGTGTGTGTGTACAGTGGGTCACGCAAGCTCTTTGGCACAGCTCGCCTCGCTGTGTTCGCTGAGATATGCACAGACAGCCATTAAGTCCATCATGCGAGATGAGAGATGTGGCTCCATCATGCATGAAAGCCATGACCATGACAGGCAGAGGTTAGCATGGACATGATTAGTGATTAGCCAGTGGGACAGAGAGAGAGAGAGAGAGAGAGATGAACAACTTTGGTTACTTATTACACTTAGCCTAATGTGCTTAGGTACTTTGAATCTAGTAATGAATTAATTACTTTGTATAGGCTTACACCACATGCCTACTGTAGGTTTAAGAACATCTGGTAAAAAATAATGGTTCATTTTTTTAAATTACATTGAATATTAGGAATTATCGCATGCAATAAAATGTAATAAACTGAGTTCTAAAGTTCTAAAAAGCATCCATCGAATACATTTGAGAGACTCAACTAATTGTGACTGATTGTATCCACTATATGTGGTTGGTGTAACACAATGTTTTGATGTATGTGATCCTAAAATTATAATGTGAGTTAGAGTGACACTTAAGCCGCACCCTGGCAAAGGGTCAATGTTGCATTAGCTGGAAGCCAGCCCTCTCTTTTCTCTTCTCTTTTCTTCTCTTCTCTTCTCCTCTCCTCTTCTCTTCTCTTTTCTTCTCTTCTCT
Organism: Sardinella tawilis; assembly: GCA_030264315.1. NCBI lineage: Eukaryota > Metazoa > Chordata > Actinopteri > Clupeiformes > Clupeidae > Sardinella > Sardinella tawilis. The sequence continues at coordinate 14,054,056 of JASCQY010000031.1, forward strand.
TCTCTTCTCTTCTCTTCTCTTCTCTTCTCTTCTCTTTCCTCCTCTTCCTCTCCTCTCTCTCCCATCTTGATTGAAATGTTTTATTCTCTCTCCAGGATATATTTTTACCGGCCAACACTGAGGAGGATATCTTTGGCCATCTGGGGCTGGAGTACATCGAACCTTGGCAGCGCAACGCATAGGCTGTTCTCCCGATTCATTCTCCGCCATTGATGCCCGCCGGTGCCCGCCCGTCGCGTGTGCTTGCGAACACGCTGTTGAAATTGCTGCGACTGCTCTCCCTCTCTCTCTCTCTCTCTCTCTCTCTCTCTCTTTCTCTCTCAGTACTGTAGTAGCATTCAGATGGCTTGTCAAGTCTGGCAGATGCACACTCATCAGGCTTTATTGTTTCCCTGCAAATGTGTAAAACAGATGCTTATCTCCTCTATGGACCATTAGCAGTGCTGTTAGCTTCAGCTGTGAGAACGTAGGGACTAAGAGAGGAAGAGCAGGGCTGAAAGATTTTGGCCCTGTTTACACATACTGTACTGTATCTAGATATTTTTATAAACACATAGCCATTTGGGCCTTTCATTTACATGTAAAGTTTTAGCCACGTCAAATGGATCGTTTTTAGAACACAGTCCAAAGTGGAGATATTTTAAAAATGTGCTAACGCAATTAAAAAACAAATTGATAAAAAAAAAATATCTGCATGTAAACAAGGCCATTTCATAGGCTACATTTTTTTAAGCTTAAGTATATTTTGGGGCTTTTGTTGCCTTTTAACCTGTTAAAACCTGGAGTAGCATTCATGTCTTTTATGTCTTTTTTATGTCTTTTATGACACTGTAAGACCTGGAGTGACATGTATGCATGTCATTTTCAATCATTTTGTCAATTTTAAGGCCTGTAGCCAATGTCTTTCAAAAAGTACATTTGAGGATCATCCAAATACAAGACAAACCTGTAAGCTCTCAAATGTTGAAGGCAGGGTCAAAGCCATGCGCCTTAACCATTAACCAACTGCACCACACAGAAACCCCATCCCCACCCCCACCACCACCATCACCACCGCCAGAATTCCAGAGTTATGGAAGAGAATGGACAGAAATGGTTAGAAGAGAAAACACGGGAGACTAAATGAAAGAGACGCAGGGAGAAAGAGGACTACTGTACTCTAGACAGGAATCTCTGTGTTAGTGTGGGTGGGGTGTGTGATAGTGAGAAGAGACAGCCAGACAAACAAAGAGGGGAGGGAAAGGGTGTGAGAGTTTTAGGTACATGGATTTGTAAGTGTGTGTGTTTGTATGTTCATATGTAACAAAGACAGAAAAGAGGGGGTGGTGGGGTGCAAATGGAGAGAGTTGTGCGGTAGGTTGTGACCCTGAGCTCTGCACAGCATTGTGAACGGCCCATCCGCTGCCGCCGCCACCAGCCACCACCGCCGCCGCCAGCGAGTGTCGGAGCGGCAGCCCTGATTATCTGTGATTACACATTCACTGCAGCTCTGCTCTGCTCCGCTCAGCCGCGGTGATGCACACACATAAAAAAAGGCCCTCATTACGCCAGACAGGAGCTGTCCCTCCTCAGCCACAGTACCCCACCCACCCACCCATCCACCCTCTTGCCCACACATCTGCCTGCCTGCCTGCCTGCCTGCCTGCCTGACTAGAGGAGCCAAGCACCTCAAATTACATGTTTCACACAAACGCAGGCGGATGCGGAGCGCGGCTAACCAAACGCTGACACAATGTGCTAATGTCTGTTAATGCACTTAGATACCATGAAGACCGCAAGATATTATTACCGCTGATGGATAGGGTGACTGGATGAGACTTGATGCGATATAATTCCCAAGAGTGAGGTGGGCTTTACCACAAAGATCAGTCATCTGCATGTACGTATGTAAAATGAATTGCGGAATGTGAATAAATATTTGTATAAAATTTCCATTCCATTTCTAAGTTTTTCAGTAGATTTGTCGTGTCATGGTGTACGGAAGACGGGTGGTGGAAGGTCAATCGTTTTATCTTCAGAACTTCAGCACAATCAGCATGCTGATGGTCTATTGTTGAGGCATGCAATTATATTCTTCTCTGCCTCCCATACAAATGATGAGGCCGCCTAGATGCAGTGTCTCAAGGACACTAAATGTTGCTGACTGTCTACAGCCTGCGTTTGAAGAAGCTTGAAAACATGATAAGAAAAAAAGCTTTTTTCCATTTTGCAAAAGAATTCTAGTGAAAACGTCATTAGTTCTGTTTCCAGACAGTATCCATCCTTTTCCATAGCTTGAATTGAAGCAGTAGAGAGAGAAAGAGAGAGCGAGAGAGAGAGGAAAAAGAAAAAAAAACGATTGAAAGGCTGTTGAAAAAGTAAAGGCGACATTTTCAAGGCCTGCATACCATACATCACTGTATATCACTGTGTACAAATAAATTAATCTTTTAAGAGACAGGCTCCTTGTTGCACAGAGTAAAGCAAGCCTTTTCGCTCAAGAAGAGCGCCCTTGTCAGCGGAGCCTATATTCACACACCCGTGGAGCCCGAAGGGGCCTACAATGGCTCAGCCTCCAGCTTGACCGCCTCGTCCCCTGGAAGATCTGAGTGGGCCCGGGCACTCGTTTTGCCGGGGTGCCCTAGTTAAAGATCCCTAAGTAGAGCATGGCAGGCAGTTTCAGGACTCGACCCCAGGGCCTCTCCTTCACTCTCCCCCTCACTAGTCTCTAGGCTAGCTTGGCACTGCGTGGGGAAAGAAAAGAGATGGAAAAAAGGCAAGATTCAAGGGACAGAGGGGTAAAAAGGAGAGAAAAGAAAAATAATTCCACTGGTCTTGGGGCTTCTATGAACTGGGTTGAAGTGATTAGCCAGAGCAGGGAGAAGAGTGCAGGAGGTATTGCATTGTCCATGGACGAATTATTCTTGGATTGTCATGTCAAAGACTAAGTGCAGGACTCCTGCAATATAGTGCTATTACTGCTGTCATTAGGGTCGAAATGAAATTACGTCTTTCAAGCAGTACATCAATTACATTCTTTTTTTGCCATAAAAATATGAAGACATTGTTAGATTACTGACTGAACAATATGTATAATTTTAATGTTTTTTTATATACAGTAATGTACCTCTCATTGTCTTACATGTTGCATTATTGACTCTATGTTTCTCTTAGTCTGACTTTGTTTCAAGCAAATGTATCCAGTCTTATGCAGCTGTGTTGCTTTGCTCACAATAAATCATGAAACCGGTAAAACCTTTTGTTTCCCTCTGTAAAACACACTATTAATTTTAAAGATAATACACTCTGAACTCAATAAACAAATGCATTTAGGGGTATCAATAGACAATCATAATCCATGGGGTTTGAAATAAGATGCCATTAATGAAATGCAAGACAATTCCCTTAATCTTCTATTTCCTATCATATAATAAATTCATTACATAACCAAAGGCTTGGAAAATAAAAAATAAATCAACCAATAAATCAACAACCCAGGTTGAGAATGCACTTAAAAGGAAAATTGAAATCTATATGTTTGAGATAATAAACAAATAACATTTGATACAACTATGTGTGAAGAGCCATTAAATACTCCCCAAACATGTGTGAAAACCTTCTGCTTGATTAATCAGGATTCAATAGCTTAAATCAGCAGTCGGCCATGTTGTGCATTAGTAATGAACCATGTTAGTTTTCAAAGAGATTAATCAAACCCAAGTCCCAAATGCACGAAGAGACAAAGAAAGCAATTGTAACTGTAAAGCAATTTCTGATTTGAATGTTCAATGGTTTTTGTTTTTTTTGTCTTGCATTTTGGCATGTTTTTACTTTTTGGTGCGTTATGAAGGCAACACGTTCCTTTTAATGTGCTTGTGAGGTTTGTAATGTTTTATCACTTTGTGTCTGATATATAAGTAAATTGAGTGGACATACAGTATGTATATTTTTTTCCACCCTATAAGCTCCTTTTGCTCTATCTGAAAAGGAGCTCATGGATGTGTGTGTGTGTGTGTGTGTGTGCTTTTGGTCTGTGGTGAGTTTGCTGATAGTATATACAGTACTGTACACAGTGCTGCTGACCAAACTGAACACTCAGAACTTTTCTTATTGTTTCTGTAGGTGTAAAACCCACACAAACACACACACACACACACACACACACACACACACACCTACATACACACACACACACACACACACACACACACATCTACAGTGCACACACCTACAAACACACACACACACACACACAAACCCATTCCCACCGCCTCAGATAAATGTCTGTGCTATGGCAAGGGGAGCTCCCTCGCATCCATCATGCTCATTAATCCACACCTGGGGTTGACCTGCACCTGAGCCATTTCACCTCGATCTCTTACCGAGTCAGAAAATAAACACACAAAGGTCATTTATGCTCCCATTCATGTGACTGCTTGGAGAAATTAATGGACAGGCGGTCTCCTTGAAACTCAAACACATTCCAAGATTTGTGGGACTGATGGCTCACTATTTAGAGGACAGTCCACAAAATGGCCATGCTTGCTCAGATAACCCTTCTGCAACATTAGATCAAAGCATCTGATTAGAACAGACCTAATTATATGGGTGTAATTTTAGTGAGGCATTTCAGTTATTAGCCTGTCACTTGACCAGTGCCACAAATTACAGCAAATAGGACTGGCTATGGAACGCTACAATTGGCAAATGGTTTAAATGTTTTGGATAATGTGTTACCCAATTCACATATTGAACAGCTTTAGCAGATAAGCTTCAGATTTCACAGCATTGGCCAGCGTTGAGAGCCTTTGTAAATGCCTTGCTCTCTAATGAAAGACACCATGATTTTAACATTATGACAATGGACGATAGAGATCATTTTTCTCTGACCTTTGAAAAAATGCTGACGGTAACGTGGTAAAATTTTCCTTTTCTCTCAACTTATCTTTCCTCCCTTTCTCATACAGTATACAGAATAGCCTACATGCATTTTGTGAGTATTATATATTATGTAAATGTATTGTGTGAGTATATAGTTTCAAATATCTGCATTATCACCTAAAGCCTCTGTGTCTGGCATGTGCTATATAGAGTAGATAAACTAGCCTTGCCTTTATATAGCCTTGCTATTATATATATATAGTTTTCATTTAAAAAATGTATTACACAAATATTGAACATTAATTACAGATAAATAGCTGCAGCATTTGTGTTATACTGTACACCTTCTTTACTGAGGCATCCCTTAAAAGGTCTTGGGCGTAATCACACAAAAGCTCCTTGCCTGAGGAATCACAGCAATTAACTTGATGACACAGAATAAAAACAACTGTTTACCACCTCCCCTCTGTTTGAAGGAGCTTCCTGTATCTCAAAGTCAAAGATAGATCCTTAGTATCATGGGTCCTACCATGCAAGTTAAGTCCTTCAGAGACAAGGCCAGAGCCATTCTAACATTCTATCAATAAGACATTAAAACTGACTAGCTACATTACAACTACATTCTCCCATGCCAGTAATTTATTGTTAAATATACAGCATATCAACTAATTAGTGAAAAATTGGGTTCTTGGCATTGGAACAGTCCTACAGTGACATTTTGTCTACACTTAAGAATCCTTACCTGACACTGAGACAGATAGTCACATGAACTCCAAAGAGCTCTCCAAACATGTCTGAGGCAGACCTACTTGCCCTAGTATACAGTGGCATAAGAGCACCAAGACTAGGGAGCATTGTTAAAATCAACAATAAAAAGAGTGCCCTGTCCATACACTCCACCAAAATGACATCGCCCATCTTGAGTAGATGTCTGAACAAGGCAGTATGGCTAAAGGCCTACAGGTTCTCATAACACATCACTGCTCACTGAAAGGGTAGCTTTGGCCTGTATTTCTCAAAAAGGTTCAAATGGATGCCCATCTGCAGTTTGCACAAACTAATAGACAACAAACAACAAAGGTTGAAAAGGTTCTCAGTCTGATGGAATAGAACTTCTAGGCTGAAATGCCAAATGCCATGATGGGTAAAAAACATGGCTGGACAAACTATGACGGCAGCACAAGAGAGGCAGTGGGCTTTTTTTCATTTCATCAGGGAATTTTTTGTTATTTTTTAGTTATTTTTGTTTAATTTTGGGTTCAGTCATTTTTTATAGTCTGCACCAGGAACCAGGGAACTGTGGCACATTCAGCACTCCAAACTTTGAAAGATGATGAGGGTGTACAGTATTCATTTCACATCCCCAGTAAATCTTTTCATTACTGACATTCAAACATCTGCGATTCTGTCTTAAATATCACTTGTAATGTCTCACCAAAACACTGTATTGTTTTCTTTTTAGTGGCCAAAGTACAAAGACATCTCAATTCTTATCTTAGCTTCCAAATCATCACACTCACACAAAAGCTGACAGAAATAGCTCTGTGCAAAGACTAATCATGTCTTTCCTTCCCGAGAGTTGACTGGTATTGTATCAGAGGACAGTGATTTATTGGCAAAGCCTTACAAGCCACAATACACATGTCCTGGCCAGTCAAAACCCAATAGAGAGACGGTGACATAATAGGGTCACTGTGTGCATCCGGTGCTCCGGAACCCCCTGTCACAGCATTGTCAACTGAGCTGCATAGCTGTAGCTGTGGCAAACACAAACTGGGCACCGATGAGCGCTTGAGAAGATGAAGGTGAACTGGAGAACAGAGTCTAAAGATGCCTAGAACAGAGCCGGAGTCTAGAAATTGATTGACAAGGTGTTGCCTCCCACATGTCTCTCTGTCTGCCTGCATGTCTCTCTCACTTTCTCTCTCCCCTCTCACTCTCTCTCTCTCTTTCTCTCTCTTTCTCTTCGTCTCTCACTCTCTCCCTCTTCATTCTGCTCTCTCTGTCTACAAACTCACACACATGGACACTGTCTAGTTAAACAATGTTTAATTTTGTTTCTGCACTTGCGGAGAAGGAGATCTAAGTGTCAAATGCATCAATTCTTTCAGTGATTTGTCATTTTTGAGCAATCTCTGAGGAGGCCATCACTCAAGATAACCGTTGCGACCATTTTAACTCTTATCCCTTTAATCGGCAGTGTCATACTAGTGCTGAAATAACTGTCACTTTCAGTCCATAGCAGATCAGGCAGAAAACAGCTAACAAAAGAGTGCAGAAAGGAGCAGATTCCCCTCATCCATGAAGCAGCTGGTGCTGCCATCTTTGCTGGCTGCGTGCTGCAAAATAGGTGAATGAGTTGGCAAATAAATGGACCATATCTAATTTCTCAGGACACACGACAAAAACAATAGGTTATGAACAAAAACAGAGTCATTCAAAGGAAATATTGCAGAGGTAAAAAAAGACTCTTAGAAATAGAAAAAAAAGGAAAAATAATTCCTGATTGCGTCAATAGAACTCAACCGAGTTGGTTTATTGAGTTTGAGATTGGACTTATGAGGTCAGCCAAGGGTGAAGAGTGCTGCCATCCTCTGGGTTGTGAGAGGGGATTCTAGACCCCAGGGCCCAAACCACCTACCTGTACTACTTCTCAGCCACTTTATGCTTCTGAGAAACAGGAATGAGATTTAGAAGGTTGAGTGAGAACAAAAAATGGTTGTGTTCAACTTTGTACTTGAATTTGAAGAGCAGCAGAAAAATCATGACTGCTTGCTTCAAATTTTACCCAACCTTCACTGACATGGCACGTCACTATGTTGCATGACGTCACAAAATACCTGAATTTAAGAATTATGAGGTTAATGCATCGATTTTGTAAAAAATATTAATCTAGAGTATGCCGTTAATATAAAAGTTTAGTGCATTTGCCCTTTAGTCTATACTGTCAGGAAATCAAGATTTAATTCTGATTCATTATAATGTTCAGCAGTGAATGTTTAATACAACGGGTGCAGCCAATACTTGTCTTTTTTTGTGCATAAAACACTGACCTTAGGTGCAATATGTATGACAATGTTAACAAGTCACAGTAGCTGTAGTCAGTCAGATGCTACAGTTGCTCTTCAACCTCAGCACAAAGTAAACCACATTATCATGAGAATCTCATTACATCAAAATATTTCCCTCATTGGCCAGAATGTGTGAATTCTGCAATAGTAATAACAGTGCCTTGCTATTACTGTTATTTTATACTATAGTCCAATGTAGACTTATCATAAATGATGCATAACTTACACTTGATACATTTAATTATGCTAATGTATATGTGTCCAATGTCATAAATCATGTTTTTGTCAGTCATGATGTCAAAGTAATGTGGAAAGCAAATTATAATCTAATTGCATTCACTAAGAAAAACAAATCTCCATTTTTTGGTCACAGACTGCAGTGGGTTGATCTGCTGTCTTTCTTAGCTTCTCCTGACTGACACTAGCAGATCAAGTCACTCATAGTTGCATTACAATCTTTTATAAACCTAACCATTTGAATTACTATTCTGCCAGTATAAAGCATTCTTGTGCCCAAAGGCACACTACATCTGCTGTCAGTTGCCATATTGGGGCGGTCAAGTTCTGTAAAAAAATATCATTGTGGCTGCAGGCACAGAGCGTCTGTGGATGAATTCCATATTGCTGGAGTCAGGATCCACCAAACATTGTCATTTTGTATTATCTTTTGCTATCTCTGGCTCATCGCTGCTCTCTCTTACTGTAAGTCTATAGCAATACACCCATCAATGGTGAAGTCTGGCTAGTAAAAGCCATCAGTCTATACAATCCTCTCCAAAATAGACTCTGCTCAATTGACATGCATATACAAGGAGGTTGACTTTGATCAAGAGGAAGATATAGCAAAAGACAATAGCCCCTAGTTGCCCCCTGGCATAGACAGTATATATTAATTTCAGACACTCCCAAGTAGCACAGGATGAACACACAGTGCAGAAATCTTTTCTCAAACCAAAGTTGAGACAGGAAACTTAATTCTGACCCACTCTCCTGCTCTTCCTCTGATGGCAAAGCAGTCATAGCAGCTTCAAGGTAGAAGCCACAGGGCAAGACAGAACCAAAACACAGTCCTCTTTTGCCTGGTTTCTAACTGTTCTCTAACTTCTTGCTCCACAGTTTCATGGCCCCCCCACCCCCCACCCCCCGTCCCTTGCCGCCAACGCCCCCCTAACACCCCTCCCCCCCAACTCCCTATAGGCGCCCCACATCACTAGCAGCCGGGGGGGTGGGAGTTGGGGGGGACCCCACACAAGGCCAATGGCCTCATGAATATGATGATGAGGTAGAGGTGTTCGCTGCAGAGCTCCGCAGACACAGGTCCAATCATTTAACCTCTCCTCAACAGACCCCGCTCTATTTTTGGGCCCTGACTTCATTTTCACAGTGCATAAACGTCACCAGTAGCAGCCTGTCGACAGAGGCATGCCCAAAGGGCACTTGTTAATGCAGAAATCGTTGCTTGGCCTACCTTTTTTTTTATTATTATTATAGCGTACCAGTCAAGCACATTTCCTTTACTTGACATTTGGTAGTTTTTTTGGTGCAGGGAGATGTCTGATGACAAGACACTTGAGGGTGTTTGTTATCTCGATTATAGACATGAATGTGATGTACTGTACTATACTCAACAGTTAATGGTAGAGAGAGAGGCTTTGTGCTCAACTTTCTACAGTAACCCCTTTGGGTGTGTCATGGTGCATGATTTTATTTATTTATTTTCAAAACAAGATCACAGGTCAGTGGAGGACGTCCAGAGTTTGCAGCAATCTTTAGTGATGCAGAAAATTGCAGTAGACAAGTGCTATGCTAGCATCATGTCAAACCCACCATTTTATAGAGAATGCAGGTTTACATCTGGACAAACTCACCATTCTAAGTCTCTGTAAAACACTAGTGAGATTGTTACGGTTTTGTGTATCCAACCCTAAGTTTGCCCAGATGTGCCTGATGGGCATTGCATACATCAGCTATTTACTCTCATCTGTGTGTGTGTGTGTGTGTGGTAGGAAATAATGAGATGCATCTCCTTAATGAAGCAGCCATATCCCCCTTGTCCAACAGCTGTGGAAAGCTGGTGATTGTCTGTGTGCTGAGCATAGGTCATGTCCCTCCCGGGGCCCAGCAGCGACGTGAAGACGGTGTCCTCGATGAGTAATCAAGCCGGCTGTAATTTGCCGTCCGTCTCTGTGATGCTGGTCCCAGCACAGCAGGTCGTGTCATTTTTGAATGCGTGGAGCACTTGCCTCGTCTCCCTGAAAAACCTGCACCAGATGTTTGCTCAAGGAGTTAGAATGCATGTGTCAAGCGTTGCAGGTGTTCAGATTTGTGTCTGCGCGTGTGCTTATGTGTGTGTGTGTGTTATTTTTTATACACTGATTGGCACAAAATCAGTGATCTAAGGATAGACTGTTTTTGGCGACAACTTGTTCAAGCGGGAACCTTCCGGGACTGGGGATACTCCTGCTAATTTCAGAAAACTGCTACAAGCCAAGAATTCATGATTTCTGGATCTTTACAACTATTCATTCAACAGTATCATCCATATCAAAATGACTGGTCACAGTACAATAGCATAACTGATTGCATCTGAAATCAAGTCACAGTTAGCTATCAAAAAAACTTGACCATTACAAATATAAACATAGTTGAATACATTGTTGTGAACGCACCCTCAGCAGTTGATTGATGTTGATCCAATCAGTGAACAGAGAAAGAAGGCAGAACCAATAGTTTTAAAATGTCTCATTTAGCACTTCCTGCACATGTACCCACCAGGAAGTAAGATGCCTATTGACAGTAGCCAGACACTTTAGGCAAAGTGAAGCAAATGGACAGAGTCTAGTAAACCTGGCTAGTCCTAGACTAGACCGGAAAACATTTCAAGCTATTTCATCTGGCCATCAATGTCAATGAATTGAAGTGCCTCTGAATATTGTCAATCAACTTACATGTACTGCACAGTAGGCTACTATAACTCAAGCGAAAGCTCTAATGGTATGCCATTTTCTCCCACCTGCTTACTGTGTTTGAATCGGTGCCTGTCTACTTACAGTTTCTGAAAGAAAATTTGCTACTTAGATTTTCATGCCCTGTACGCAATAAACCTTGCTGACTCCAGCAGCACTAACCAACAGAAACTTTATGTTTTTTTTTGTTTTTTTTTAATACATTCTTCTCTTTCTTTTTCTTCAAGTCCCTTGGCGGGAGTGCGTCTCACTTGAGCGCATCGTTCTGGCGAGGATGCAGGGTTGCAGCAGCCGAAGTGGGATGAAGCATGTAGCCTTGCGCCATCCATCCACACCGTCTCATAAGTGTGAAACACAGTGTCAAAACGCTCTCCTGGATCTCACTCTGCATTTCCATAATTAGTGTCTCTCCTGAGCCACCGGGAGCTGTAATGTCATGGTAAGATTTGATTAAATGAATAGCGTGACATTTGGTAAGGGCTGACAAACCTTCTCAAATAGCACGCGCTTCACCCTTCTCCGCCACAGAAATCTCTTCAAATAAGTGGGGGACGAGGTATAATGTGGGGGGATTAGAGGTTTAAATGGCATATTCTCGATGATGACTAAGCTTGTGACATTCGCTTTTCCAACTCTCCATCTTTCTACCTCTCTCTCTCTCTCTCTCTCTCTTTCTCTGTCTTTCACACATCCAATCTTCTCGCTCTCTCGTTCACACACACACACACACACACACACACACACACACACACACACACACACACACACACACACACACAAACCACACAGA
>JASCQY010000031.1:14082042-14093768 GCA_030264315.1 Sardinella tawilis
TGGCTCGCCGAGAAAGGGGGATTGGCTGTAATTGCATTCGCTCGCATGGGGAGATGCCGCGGGGTGTCCAGCGCTGTGCAGCGCACTGCCGTCTCTCTCTCTCTCTCTCTCTCTCTCTCGGTTGGCTTTTTTAGAGTGTGTGTGCCGTCGCTCGCTGGGCACATAAAAGGCTCTGTGCTCCTGCCTGCAAAGCCTCGTGTCAGCGGCCAGTCATCTGAAATGATGTTTGTTTGTAGGGTGTGGGGGCCTCCCTCTTTATCTCTCTGTGTCTGTGTATATTTTATGTGTGTGTCTGTCTTCTCTCTCTCTCTCTCTCTCTTTCTCCCACTCTATCTATCTCTTTCTCATGTGGGCATGTTTGTAGAAGCAAAGCGGGCATGCAAGCAACATGTTTATGTCATTTTTTTTGGATGCTACAGGATGCCAGAATTTCCCATCGAATGAATCTATCTACAGTATGTCTGCGTATTTCTGTTTATGTGAGCGTTTATGTGAGTGTTTATGTGAGCGAAGTGTGTGTGTGTGTGTGTGTGTGTGTGTGCGTGTGTTTGTATCAGATAGACTGTGACTGTGGCTTTCATAAAGTTTCGATTCATAGGTGAAATACTTTCCTACAGTCTCTCCATCTCATTCACCACAAAACTGTATTACAGTATTGTGTGCCTTCTTTCACCCAGCCAACACATACCATTAAAAGAACAAGTTTGTTTATGGTTCTCTCAAGGACACCTTGTGGAATCCTGTGGTTTGAATCATATTCTTGTCAAATGCTGAATGTATCAATATACTACCTTACATTACATTTGTTTCCAATATCTGAAAAAGAAAGATATAGTCATGGTCATAACTCAATTAATTTCATTGATCATGTTTATATGTATGTACTCTATGTGTGTATGTATGTTTCTACGGAGGGATTATATATTTTATACATTATATATTTTCATGTCCTTTATATTCTCTCTGTATGATACTTTCCTGTTATGATACTGTTTATCTGTCTCACAAGATGATTGCTTCAATGGTATATGAAGCATGTGATTAGAATAACATTTTACTGACTTTGACATAGTAGGATATATGTTCTCTATTAACGTGTAACTAATTCCTAACTAACCATATATTCATTAGCAAAACCAATGGGGTTTTCTGTATAGCCAGTTAAGAATATTACACAATGTCATCCTCTGTTACTGGTTGACCATGCTTCTGGGGTTTCTTACTCTTTGGCTGTGCAAATGGGATTATGTTATTGGGTAATAGTGTGGTGTGCCTTAGCAAAAATGCCAAGATTGGTTGGGAGGTCACAATTAATTAGTTTGCTTTCTCCAACTTAGAAAACAGGTGCATGGTTTAATTGGCAATTAAGTGGAAATGAAGTCGAGCAGGGTGCAGAGTAGAAATTAAGTGTTAATTAACTAGATTTAAAAGCTGCCGTTACACCCACTTACGTCCATTTGCTTAGGGTTGAACAAATATTCTTTCATTGAGTTATTTGTATGCAGCTTTTCTACAGCAAAATACCTCACAAGATGAAGAAATGCCTGGCAATTTGTACTGAAAGTAGGTGTGTGTGTATGAACCCTAGAAAGTCATCCAACTAACATGAATTTCCATATATTTCCATATTTGGCATGCATTCTGTTTGCTGTGCATTCCTCCAAGTTTTTCTCTTGAACATATTTAAGGGGATTAACTCAGAATTACAAATCCTCCATAATGACCTAGTTTCCTTCATGTTAATGGCTGGTGGGTCGGGTAAGATGGTGTGGCTGAATGGTTAAGGTAGCTCACAGGGTTGGGGTAGTTGGGGGCAGCACTTTGGTTTTGCATATGGGTTTTACGCATTTGCATGGATCATCCATCCAGTGCAGATTGTGTGTGCGTGTGTGTGAGAGAGAGCGAAAGAGAGAGGGAGTGAGTTCATATGTGTGTGTGTGTGTGTGTGTGTGTGAGAGAGAGAGAGGGAGTGTGAGAGGGAGTGAGTTAATGTGTGTGTGTGTTTATTTGTGTGTGTGTGTGTGTGTGTGTGTGTGTATCAGGATGACATAGATACTTGTGATGTGCGGGGTTGGGGTTAACACCCGCACACATGCAGCCCATCTGGAAAGCCAATCCACACCGCCTGAAACGCAGTAAAGCCAGCGAGCCTGAAGCTTGTTGCAATGGAACTTTTACCACTGATGTAGAGAGATGTTATTTCATAGACCCTACAAACAACAAGACTTTGCACTGTAGGCTACAACAAAGCTGATGGCACCATCTGGTTTATCTGAACATTAGGGCAATAGACTAAAGATTGATTTGTGTATGAAGACCCATGAACAAAAACAAATAAACTGAAAGATCTGTCCAAACACTGTTCTTATTAAATTGCAGTAAAATAACTTTTCATTTACAACATCCACTGTCTTTTCTGGAGAAGCTTATGATTTGACATGTGCCAGATTCATTAAGCAAGCATCAAATTATGATCATTTAGAAGTCTGCTCTATTGTATGTTTGCTGTGCTGTTGCATCTGGTGCAGCAAGAAATATATCAGTAGGCCTACATAACACATTCACAGCAGGTGTCATAAACTGCTCACAAAGCATTTATAACTGTTTCAAGACACAACTCAACATTCGTACCCAAACTTTCATAAATGTGGAAGACAGAACACCAGTTAAATGTTATTTGTATGATGTGAATGACTATGCACAATTTGTTCATGTCAGTTCTACTGAAAATAGCAAATGCTCACATTTCAAGTAATCCTCCTTATCATACAATATCATACCATTTCTTTGGCTTTAAGGACATGATAAAAATGATAAAAGTGAAAATTTCATGTTGTTGCCCATATATATAAAATACAGTATATAGTTCTAGATCACTGGGTGTAGTCAGTTTGATGTTGTACAGCAGATGCAACGTTGACTTCAATAACATACCCAGTAGTCTCCCTACTGCTAAACCAGTTAAGGGATGTCCCATCAATTGTGAGCAAACCTAAAGAGCCTTCCCAAGCATGTGCATATCCAAGAGGGGGTAAGAGAGCAGGCCTACAGTATGTCTTCCTTTTCATAGAAAATTACCAGCTTTACCAAGAGCTTCTAAGATTTTGGCAAATTCGGTTTGAAAAGCTCTGGGTTTTAATCTTACAAAAACTTTTGCCACTCAGTTGCTCAAAGCACTGGCATACCAGAGAGCTTATGGGGAGGGGGTAAATCACATTATTATTGTGTGCATTGAAAACACATGAATTGGGATGAAAAACACAAAGTTTTGTTGCATTGCTAGTGCAGCTCTCCCATTCTATTTAAATCCCTGTTTCACCCACAATCCCGCAACTACAGCCAAAGGTTCCGAGCCCAGCTGGTGCTCCCTGTGTCACAATTGGCTGTTCAACATTCCGCCTCTGGGGCATCAGATTGAGCCTATTCACCGGGGCAACTGTACAAGGGGAAGATTACCCTCTCCCGGCCCATCGAGAGGTCGATTCTTCTGGGCTAGGCCACGCAAGAGCAGCTCATAAATGAGTCCCTGGAGAGAAGGGGTGCCATTACTGTACAAATGACCCTCATTTCAGCTCCGCGAGTCTGGGGAAGGAAAAAAAAAGGCCCTCTATTCTGTCTCTTCTCCTCACTGGAAGCCCTGAGCATCCGGAATGGTGAGATCTAAGAGGGCACTGATACAGCTCGAGTTTGCTGGCTGTGTAATGTTCAATATTCTAGGCAGCACACATCTCTGCAACAAAGAGGTTTCTTTCTTTTTTTCCTTCTTCTATGACACCTTTTCAATAACTGGTCACGATTGTATCTGTTAAATTAGAGAAAGAGGGAGAGAGAGAAAGTGAGAGAGAGGGAGAGAGTGAAAGAGAGAAGGAGAAGTAGAGAGAGGGTGGAATACACATAGGCGACTGCGCGTATGTAGCTTGTCAGAGGTGGGAAACAGAGGATACAAGATGGTCACCAATGGTCGCTAGTGCTTGAAATGCAGCAGATGGTTCCACTGTGTCAGTGGCACATGAGTGGAAAGGAAAACACAATTACACAGATCATGTACCATTCAGCATTATAAAATGATTACACTGAGATGACTAATGTAAGAAGTGTTTCTGCTGTGATTTAGACATGGCCATCTCCCCTGGTTTTCCCAAATAATGTGTGCTTGCTGCTGCAACCAACCATTCATAAGCATCACATATAGAATACACACACAACATAGAAAAAAAAAAAACACTATTAAAGAATTCACTGCATCTATACTTCTATCACTCGTCACATAAATAGATAATTGTGCAAGGTTGCGAATAAACAGCTAACCAACTGCTAATTGTGTAGGAAGAAACTGCTTTGGCATTAGGGTAAGTCTGAAGTCTCAAAAATAATTTTTCTTTGAACTCTCTGGTTCACCATCGTAAAGTCTGCCAACTACCACGGTGCTCTCTGATGGTAGGATGAAATGAGTCCAGCTCTCTGGCCAGGAGAACTGTTACCTCTTTGGTAGTGATTGTGGATTGTTCACCACAAGAGTCAAGGGGCTTTTGGGGCAGATGAGCTTTTAGACAGGATGACAGTGTGAGAGAGGGTGACACCTCTTGAGCCCCATCCTCTCCCCCCTCCAAAAAAAAAAAAGAATGAAATGAGGGGGCAGCCTCTTTGTTGTCATGACAACTGGCTCATTATTCAAAGGCGAACCTCCCGGCCCTGAACTTGTGGAGAAATACACTTTCCACAGACGTCTGTTTCTCTCTCTCTCTCTTTCTCTTTCTCTTTCTTTCTCCTACATGGTCACTCTCACTTTCTCTTTAGTCTCTACCTCTGTATCTCACTCACAAACACACACACACACACACACACACACACAAAGATGCATGAATTAATCTGTAAATGAGAACCATCAGAGGATAATCAAGTATTTAAGTCTAGTTGCTCATAATGCAGCCTCACAGTTCAAAGCTAACCTGTGTAGAGAGCGGCTAATTTTCCCAGGAAATCATTTGAAAGGCGTAATTTCCCTCAGCCACTCATTTGGACGGGTAGGAGGAAGAGGCCAGTGCAAAGCCGCTTAGCCTGTAGCAAGTACAGAAAATAGGGTGTAATTACAATTGCTCTCTGTGTGGTGCTGACAGCTAAAAGTGATACACAAGAAGAAATAGCGCACGCTTGCTTGCTTATTTCCCTGGTAGGGTTGAGGTGTTTGTGCAAGTGAAGGTTTGCAAGCACAGCTCTCGTTCTCGCACTTTGAACACCGGATGTTAGTCATTAAATAAACATAAGAAATCCCGACCATAATTGAGGGAGCGGGCAAGACAAAAGTTCACCACTGCTATTAAGAGCGTGTGTTGGGCATTGGCTATTTTTTTTTTAACTGGCTTCATATCATAAAGCTTTGGAGTTTAGATGTACAGAAAAATGGGAGCTTTGGGGGAATGTGTAAGGGTCTAGGCCTGCCCATCACATCAGTGTGTGAGTGAGGGCATTGCAGTGTCCTGTGTGTTGATGTACATGATGAGACTGTGATTAGCTGCTCCCTCAAATTATTGGGGTGAGGCATACAGTTGTTGTGTCACTCTGACCCGAGCTACCACCACGTTTTTTTTGGTGCTGGTGTTTGTCTGACCCCTAGCCATTGGCATTTGTTTGCTCCTCGGTGGGCAGATACTTTCTGCTTAAAACCAGTTGCAACTGTTTGGTTGTGACTTCAAGCGTTATGCGCTGGAATGCATCGTTTGAATTCAACATTATCGCTTTCGCTGATTGGTCTGTCACAGTTTTGATATGGAGTGTGTGCAACCTTATTGCTTGCTCCATGACCATAGCGCTGGAGCAATGTCAAATTGAGCGGAAACACTAGGTGGCGCTAGCCTGGCTAGCTTTGTGTCGCACCGCTTCATATGCAGCTTTGCTTTGCTGTTTGTCTTATTGCTGCGCCAGAGTAGCCTAGCCGCGCTATACGCCCCTATCGGCAACAAATGTAATTCTCTGCCAGGGACGTCTAGAGACTCTTCATAGGGCTTATTATGGGATGTTCCTACGACTGGCCGACGAATCACCGTGAAGTGTAGTCAGGTGGTGGGCGTAACAAACAAACTCCCCTACCCTCTAATATCCGTCGCTCTAGGTAGGCTACTACGTCAGCCTACTCGTTGCGCTGATTGGTTATACCTAACCAATTGCTGCAGAGAGATTTGAATGCCAACCTTTTAATCGGCCTTCTATCCCTATTGAAAGTCCCTAGACCCAAACGTTGTTTAGGCGTGGGGATAGCGCGGCTAGGCTAGTGTCAGAGTTCAGTATTGTCTGCCTTTGTAGCCTTCTATTTCCGTTTAGTGGTCAACACATTGCCAATAAATTGCCATTGTGGTGTACGGGATTTAAGTCCCTTCCTATTGTTTATTTATTCTCTTGGCTGATGCCTTTATCCACATTGCCTTAATATGCTTAGGCAATATACACCACCACTGGTTTCGCTTAAGTTTCACCAGAGGTCTTTGGCAGCTCTCCCCAGTATTCCGAGCTTTGTAGGAGACGGACAGCTGGAATGACAGATAAACTGTAGCTGCAGAGCTTCCAAATGTTGCCCTTACAACCTCCAGACCACAATATCAAATCACCCCCATGGAATTGTCTCTATCGCTGGCCGAAGGCCCGTTCCCATTGACATGTAAGGAGAGTGGCAATGTCACATTTGTATCATCATGTCAGGCAAGACAAGGCCTAACGTCTTACCTCTCACGTGAGAGATGAGGTCCAAAGCAAAGAGACATCGATCCAAGCATATGATACTCTTTATCAAAAGAATCATATCCTTGGTATTTTCCACCCCTCGCATCGCTGCTGCTTTTCGATTATAAAGCTATTAATACGGCTGCGTGCTGGCCCTGTCGGCCTTATGAAACTCTGCCTGACTTTGTCTGCCCAATAAAAAATTCATCAGCAGTGGCAGCAGCGGAGCTCTGTGGCTGCAGACCGGCCAGAGCCCCCGCGGTCTCCTCAGCCAGGAGCCTCCAGATCTGAGCAGACAGACTTTATCAGACCTGGCCCAAAAAAGCCGGCCGCGGCCATGCCGATTGGTTCTGCCGATCCCCAAAAACAGCCCCAGGGAGAGAGCGAGAGAGAGAGAGACACAGAGAGAGAGAGAGAGAGAGAGAGAGAGAGAGAGAGAGAGAGAGAGAGAAGGACAGAGGAGGGAGACAGAAGCCGCTTCTACCCATCTTTCCCCACAGCGCTGTTTGTGCTCCTCTCTGCTCTTACACCACAGCTTTGGCAGCTCAGCACAGATTGTTGTGGGGAAGGGTAAAATGAATGGCTTTTTAC
The DNA here is from genome assembly GCA_030264315.1 of Sardinella tawilis. Classification (NCBI taxonomy): domain Eukaryota; kingdom Metazoa; phylum Chordata; class Actinopteri; order Clupeiformes; family Clupeidae; genus Sardinella; species Sardinella tawilis. Next base: position 14,089,348 of record JASCQY010000031.1, read on the forward strand.
TGTCATAGATCACCAGAAGCCGTTAAAGAGCTGGCGCCACTGATATCACGATCATCACACTAGATGCAGATCAGAGGCATGACTATGATCGATCAGTTCATTGTAATTATGGCAGCACTAAATCAATACAGCCAGTAAATGAAGAAAAAAAAAAGGTCTCCCAGTGTGCATAAATTCAAGCCAAATCCTAACGGCTGCCATTGTTACGGAGTCAACAGCTCATATTATTCCACTCAATGCACACTTTTTTTTTCTTATGGAGATCCAGAGCATAAACTCTGCACTCTGCGCACACGCCAAGAGATACTCAGCTCACCATCCTTCCTCACAGAGTACATTCTAGTGCCACCATTTTATCCTTGCAAACAACATGCATTTTTAACAGAGTTCGTCTTGGTGACTGCTTCTTTCTATGACGACTCTCCTCTGTTAAAATATGAATGTTGACCCCCAGATGCCCTCCTTCAGGCCTCCTCACCATTCGCTTATGCAAGTGGCCGGCCAAGGATTATGACACAGACTCAAGGAAGAGGTCAACGGGTGTTTTGCTGACAGAATAGGAAGACAGCTTCAGAACTTGGAGCCAGTGGGGTTTTTTTTTGTTTGCTGATCTGATCTAATGCACAAACAGAACACCAGAAAGTATGTTGAAGGCAATCCTCAGGTAAAATGAGGTATGATAAAGGGCTCAATATAAAAGGCTAGTCAAGAGGAGAACAACATATTCATACAACAAACACTTACTTTTAATAATACTGGGACACAAACTTTTGAGTGCAAGATATAATCCCCCTCCCCAACTTACTTTATAGTGGGGAAGGTTCAACATCAATGTCAGTATGATATGCTATTTGTTCTTGGTTACACAAGGGGTCGTTTTGGCATTTTCTTTTAACTGAACCAGTCTGGTAATCACTATTAATTTTATCCACCATTGCATGCCAAATTGACATCTTCAATATTTTATGAACTTTCACTTTCAAAAAAAGGTTTGAGAAGTATAAGCCTTTATGCCGACATGACTTAATTGATTAAACAATTGATTTGTTGCAGAATATATCACAATTGCTTGCAGACTACTACATATTGTTTATGTTCTGCTGGTGGTCAGTGGATGCTTTTTATTGAGCGTGCCTGAGAGTATGATCTTACAATCAATTGATTTCAGCCTTATAGCCAGTTTATAAATGCTTAGCTCTCCACCCATCTATACAGAATGAACCCGTTTACTGTGTAAGCATGTGTCAACATCATAATCCTGTATGTGCTTTCTGTCTCTCTCTCTCTCTCTCTCTCTCTCTCCCTCTCCCTGCCTCTCACTCACTCTCTCTCTCTCATATGCACGCTCGTGCACGCAGACACACACACACACACATACAGTACATACACATACACAAACACACACACACACACACACACACACACACACACACACACACACACACACACACCACACACACACACACACACACACATAATACAAGTCATTACTGAAGCAACAAAATAATTTGGAGACATTGGATTATTGGGGAAAGTGTATATTAATTAAAATGATAAATTTATTCAAGCATGCCCATGCAGCTTAATTCAGAAAAAAATTACACAGGCATATCGTGCCACATTGAACATCAGCTAAGACAATTTTATGCTTCCAACTCCTTTTCCTGTTCGAGCATTATGCGGAATGAATCTCGTTTGGGAGGTTCCTTGGCTTTACCTGGTCACCTGACGCAACTCCTCCTATTACGAGGGCATGGGACAGGGTGCGCTTCTAGCGCCGATCAGACTCGTGCGTCTTTGCGCGCTCCGAGGCGTTGTTCGAGAGAGCGAGAGAGGAAGAGAGTGAGAGGAAAGAGTGAGTGAGAGAGAGAGAAAGAGAGAGAGCGAGAGCGAGAGAGAGAGAGAGAGAGAGAGAGAGAGAAGGATAGTGAGAGAGAGACTACCTTTTGATACAGAAGAAATAACTGGCGTCTCTCCTTGTTCTGCCTTCAAATGAATAAGGGATGAGTGCGAGTGGTGCTGATGCAGCCGGCGAAAACAGTGAGACGGAGATTGGGGTATTGACACCGTGCCTGACTGGAAAGTGAGCTCCACGATTCATCAGAGAGTAAACTAACCTGGACCGATGACTCTCACAGATTCCATCACTCAAGTGGCTCGACTTGAAGGTAATGACGTTTGTTGGCAGTTTGCAGTTTTTAAAAAGGTTTACGAGATAACGTTTTTTGCATCTGAGGCGTCGTTTTCCAAATGTACAGTCAACATATTCTCCGTAGCATCGTGTGTAGGAAACTAATCACATGCTTCCACGGCGATATGCATGTAGCCTATTTAATCAAATTACTGGCATATCGAAGAGAAAACACAGGCATGTATAGCCTACTTAAATATGAAACATCAGCACAATTTTCAGAATCCTACCGTAGAGCTACGTGGACTGCTTGAACTAGGCGCATCACAGTCCTTAGATTAGATCGTCTCTCCAGCGCAGGTGTATTGCGTTTGTCACGAGAGTGATTTGGTGACATACTGCATAATGTTTATCCTTGACTCGAGTTTTTTTTCAACCCCGAGTGGCATCAAAGATGCTTCACTTCATGCGATTTCATTTGGTTTCCTAGAAAGGTTTCCGGGGATAGTGTTTGCGCTGTGATTAGGCAACTCATATTTACAAAATAAGAGATTGTTTTAACCTGAAAAACTTTCACCACACATATGCTGATAGATTTTTGTTTTGGTAAATGAAAAGTCACTATTTGTCAGGGTAGCTGTATCAGTTGTCACATTAGCTTATTTCTTAGGCTCCAGTTATTTTCTCTCTGTCTTATATACAGTATATAAAAAATATATTAATAGAAAAAAAAATCTAAGCCATGGAATCTGTGGTCAGTCTGATAGCTAGAAGGTATTAGGGAGTGGATTCTGTACCAGGCTGACTATCGGAGCAGATCTCTTGCAAGTGCTACAGTAACTGCTGTCTGAGGCACTGTGACATCCTCCAGTACATCTCTGAAGAGAAGGGGAAAACCCTCAGTAAGACTTTCAGAGCTCTCATAGATGCTTTGACACGCAACGCTCCTAAGCTTCCAGGCACGGGGATCAGCCCTTGTGTAATGTAATAAAACAAACACTGTCTCTGTGTTTGGTGGCCCTTTGATATATGAGAAGCTCTAGGTCATTTGCTTGTGTTCTGCTGGAGCACTTTGGAGTCGAGTGCTTTGCCACGGGTGCCATGACTCACCTTTAATTAAAAAGATGTATGTGGGTGTTGTCTTTAAGGGGGCTCTAGCCTGTTCCCCTGTGCCCTTGTGTCTAACGACTCCTCAATCCAATTTTGAAGACTATCATGCATTCCCACAAGTAACTCACAGTAACTGTGAAGTGGATTCTTGCGTCTTGTTGGAAAGATTAATGGGAGCGGAGGCAGCTTAGAAGACTCCAGTCAACATGACTAGTCACTCAGGGTATCTCTCACTGATGTGCAAATAAGATCATCTTATCAGAGCTGTCAGAGAAGAAACAGAGGGACAACTTGTTTGTTTCTAAATAGTCCATTTGTTTTGTACTAGGCACATTTTGTTTTGTGCGTGTGTTTTGAAATTACATTATGAAAGATTTCTGTCATCTATTGTGATTACACTGTGGATGAATCAGCTGGAATTATCTAAAAGTTGTTATTGAGGTATAATAAACAAAAAGTACCATTCGTTGGACTGGAGATTTGCACTCTTAGTCTTGTAGTGAGTACTGTAGAAAAGAGTAACAGCAATAACTAATCAGTTCCCACTACTACAGCAATTACTGTAGTGGTCTGTTGTACTGTATACAGTAGGCTAATAGTCTAGATCAGGCTCCTATACAGAACCATACAACCTACCATAGAACCTACCACCTATATATATATATATATATATATATATTTATACAGCTAGGAAGAGCGATGGTGGGGCTTGCCCAGGCTGCTCACAGCTGCACAGTGGCTGGCTCCACAGCTGAGCTGATTGCTTTGACGAGTGCTATTACACCAGATTACACAGCACAGGCAAGACACTGAGCTGAGCCTCCTCTGATGCTTGGTGGTGGCATGACCCCATGCGCGGGGGCTGGGGTAGCGGCGTGTGTGTGTGTGTGTGTGTGTGTGGGGTTGGGTTGCAGTGACCCACCTTTACGGCTGCTGTGGTGTGGTGGAGTGGAGGAGGGAGGTGTGGGGAAAGGTGAGATGGAGAGAAAGAGATGCAGCGGCAAGGAAGGGAGGCAGGCAGCGCTCATTATTTTCACACTTGAGCGACTAGTGTGAATGAATGGCTCACGGAGCCAGACGAGCCACTCTATTTGGGGAGAGAGAGATTTGACTGGGGCAGACTGCAGGAAGTGGGCAGAATGTCGAAGACTTTGAATTGTGGGGGGGGGGGGGGGGGGGG
>JASCQY010000031.1:14093868-14110432 GCA_030264315.1 Sardinella tawilis
CTAGCCTCCAAATCAAATTGACGTTGGAGTCTAGAGACTCGTCATTGGGAGGGAAGGTGGGCTAAAAGGTTGTCATTGACAGCATTCATCAAATCAAATCATTCATTAGACTCAGCACTTCACAGTGATTTGTCGGCCAGTCACAGAAGGAGAGATATACTGTGGGCAGAAAGAATGTATGTGTATTGCAAACTAGTCATATATTAAAATATGCTTTTTGATTATATGTATTATTTTTATCATACTTCATGTAAATAATCTGGGAACCTACTCAGATTTGTATTTCATCTCAGCATCAGTTTTTTTTTTGTCAGTCTCTTTCAAATTTTATTCACAGACATTCCAGCAAGAGACAACATGGGAATGGTATTAATATTTTATGAGGTGGTGTAAGTAGAATTAGAGGGAGAAAGGAAAAAAGAAACTGTAGAAGCAAAGGCCCATTTTTAAATCATGTAAATGTATTCAGACATTTTTTTTTTCCACTGGTGAAATAATGAAGAAAAAAATGTTGAGTTTCTCCCTCAGGAGTTTGAGAAGCTATCATGAAAGCTCCCGCACTTCCAGCAGTAATGTGTGCCAGATTAAATTTTCCAGGCCCTAATATCTGGAGTTAATTAATATTCTCCTGTTACAGCCGTGACTTAGATAGTAGCCATTTAAATGAGCTCAAGTGCTTTAAAGGTGCGTGTCTGGAGAATTGTGATTTTTATTTATCTATCAGGTGCATGAGCAGCAGGATGCTCAGGCCGTTCGGTTGGTTGCATGTTTACTCCGCTCTTACGATTCATGGGAACACATGCATCTTTTCTGACATTTGAATTCCATTTCCTTATTTGCATGCATTTCCATCAGGAACTACGCCAGACAGCTACCAAAATGACAGGAGTCAACTTTCAGGCATTGTCTAAACTGAACGTGCATATTCTATTGTGCTCTACAAGTGTGCCTTTTTCTGATTCTTTTGCTGCCCCCTTTAACCAAGCGACTGAATCCTTAGTTGACCTTTGTGTTCAAGTCTAGCCTCAGGCTCTTTGATAATGAGAAACAATTTAGGTTTATCCTGCCATATAATTTGCTGTCACAGGTTATGAGTATTCAACTCAAAATGAGGTCATGAATCAATTATTAAAACGCTTCACAATTTCTCCGCTGTAGCATGTACGATTTACAAGTTGGCTTGGAGAGATCTCTTATCAGCACTCGTCCTGATAAAAGAATCTGGGGCTTTGCAACCAACCAGCCAGGCAGGACAAATGCAAAGGATATTGACTGAGTTGAAATGACTAGACCACCATGTTGCCGTTTCGAAGCTGGTTGTAACTAGCCAGGTGCGCTAAGCGCTTTCACATTGTTTCACCTTGTACAAAGCGCATGTTTCTTTCCTTGTGGGCCGATACTTGAACTTTAAAAGTAGTGGGCATGCCAGGGCCCTCTGTTCGCTGATGGCGAACAAAATTTGGTCGAAGGGAACCAAAGCTAATGGAGAAATCCCTGACTGTGCTATAGTGATCTGTGATATCGAGCGGAAGCTCTGGGCGGTGCTGCCCTGACTAGGTTGTAACGGCACCCTGGCATAGCATAAGCCAGGAGATGATATTCATGTATCTGAGAAAGAGAAGCCTGGGGTCTATCTGCTAGTAATTCTTTTCTTTTCCTGTACTGAATGTTGCACTCGTTCATGATTTAGAACTCCCTGCTATAAGGCAGCAGCACGAGGGCACAAGCGGACTAATGTGCAGATTTGCATATGTGCTCCTGTCTCAATAATTCATGAGCATGGCGGGGCTTTCTTCCTTGGATGAGCTTGGTATGCCCTCATTGCCATCATTTTCCACCACCAAAGGCTGCCAGGAGAAAGTGCCACTCACATGTTACAACTCTGAGAGCCTGGAAGAAGAAACGAACGATTCAGTGAACCTGCGAGACCTGCCTACACACATGTTAAACTGTGTAGGCCCTGAGAGGAGAAAAAAAAAGCGATCGATTCTGTCACCTCTCATCTCTATCACACCCCTTCCCCCTCACACACACACACATACATACACACACACACACACACACACACATGCACACACACACACACACACACACACACACACATTTCCCTGGCTGTCTGAGGAAACTGCGCCTGGGGAAGTCGAAGGAGGTTCTGATGAAGCTAGTCTGCGTGACACGGATCAACGAGAACTTGCTTTTTGTTCTCGTCAACTTGCTGTCGTGAAATAATAGGATGGCGAAGTGAAAGAAGGTTCAAGCGGGGGGGGGGGTGGGGGTATGGAGGAAGCGATTTGAAGGTATGCTGACACCTAATTCTGAATAGATTTCAAGCTAGCCCTCATTTTTTAAGCTGGGATTCATAGGAGCAAACTAGACAGCACAATTTCCCTGTCTTATAAAGAAGATTCATCATTTCAGTTGATGAGGAAGAAATTATTCATAAGGGAGGTGTTAGATTGACACTGTGTGTGTGTGTGTATGCATGTATGTATGTGTGTGTGTGTGTGTGTGTGTGTGCATGTATGTGCGTATGTGCGCTGTTGATGTACGTCTGTGCACGCAGGACATGTGTTGTAACAATTTGATGGATGACGTCTGTCGTAATGAATAATGCTACTTAGAGTAGGAACTTGTTTTGTACATGTCATAGCATCTGCTCTCTTCCATCTTTTTCATGTGTTCTTTTTCTCTCTCTCTTTTTTGTCAGAGAAAGAGCGCGACCGAGCCATAGTAAATGGATGAGTGAATGAATAAATGAATTAATGAATGAATGAATGAATGAATGAATGAACGAACGAATGAATGACAAAATGACCCCCCCCCTACTTAAAGACTCTGTATAGAATATTGCTTTTTTCCCCTAATGCTCTCATCTACGTCCCTATTCTGTCAAGTTTTTGTATTTAAATCATTGCATTGAAATTAGGCCCAGTGTGAGGGATCTTGATCCTCTAAGGAGATTTTCAGATAATGAGGGCATCCGTTCCGTTCCGCTAATAAGGAGCACAGTCAGTATGCTACTTGTATGGGCACATTATGCAGATCAAACAGTGTCATACTTTGAACTTGCCATTAAGTGAAAATTAGATTCTCATGAATCATCTTCACAACAAGCCAAAGGCAAGAGCCAAAGCACTCAGAAAAGTGCACTTGTTGAAGGTTTTATTCAAGGCCGATCACGATGATCTGATGTTGCATTATTTATAAACAGCATGTTGCCACCGTGGATGTTTCAAACAAGGATAGCATGTTGATATGAAACAGACTATTTTGAGTAGACCTTAGAACTTGCTAGAGAATATACTGGTAGAATAGAGAATGAAGGGGGTCATGTGGGAGGTTTTTGGCCACTGACCCGAAAACACTGCTGATTACCACATGGGCCTGCTCCACGGGCCTGTGGTTTCAGGCGAACTAGGCCTGAACTTCCCGGTGCTTTTTCTATTGCCTTGGAAATAAACCATTACTTTCTCAGACGGAGTTAAATATGAAGAAATGAGTCAGTTAATGTCCGATTAATGCCTAATACGGTCCAATATACAATGGCAGTTGCTCATTCCCGCATGTTAATTTCACTCCCTTCCCGTGATAACGGGGCCGAGTCGGCTGCGTCGGAGAGCGGCGCGGATTGTGGAAGTCCGTATTAAAACCGTCACTGTGCAGAGGAGAGGCCCATTTTGGTTCATTATTAAAAAGGAGCTCTCCCCTTGTCTCTCGAAGCGCCTTCATTATCCGCTCGCTTGCTATGCCGCCGATAACGCTGCTTCATTTACTTCAGGGCTCTCAATTTTCCCTCCTGCCGATAATACTGCCGCTCGCTCGTTCGCTCGCTTGCTCGCTCGGTGCATGGCTGCTGTGCATGGGACAAGGGGCGGGTGTGTGTGTGTGTGTGTGTGTGTGTAGGGGGGGGGGGTGTCCCATTCTCAGGAGTGTGAACGGGATTACAAAGGTTAATCGTCAATTTGGAGCTTATCTTGGCTAAACGCTGACTGAGCCACTGAGATTGCCACTAATAGATAGAATTGGTCTAGTAATGAGCATTCCTCCATGTATGACTGAATCTTAGGTTCATTGGCACACTGAATCCATATCTACTGCAGTGATTCTTAACTGTAACTGCAGCTGCTTAAATGCTTGTTAGAATCACAGCATTCAGAAAATATATTAGTAAACTTCTTTCTTAACCGCAAATATAGAAAAGAAAGTTGGAAGTTTCAAAGCTGTAATGAAATGTATTGATTGAGCCAGTTTCACAACAAAATAGCATTCTGACTGCATACAGCAACCTCCATTTAGAGAGTTTTTTTCTTGTTAGCATAATACTGGCTGGAGGAATTCAGGAGGTGCCAAAACTGTTGATATCTTCTAAACGCACTAAGTGTGGCTAACAATAGAAGTGATTTGGATGATATTGTGTTGACTGCATTACAATTTGATGAGCTTAATTTGATTTGTGACCAGTGCGTCATCAACTTTTATCAAAATCTCATCTGAGATGCTCATCTGATGTATGCATCGCTTCCTTTTGAAGTCGTTTTAAGTCACATATTATTTACTTCCAGAGTTGTAGAATCGATTACAGTATGTTCATGTGGATTAAACCTTGGTCAAGCAAAGACTGTCGTGACTGTAGTACCAGTAGTGGATTATTCACAACATGATTTAAATACAATATCATTAACTTAAAATATACCAAGTAGCCTATTCATTCTTCATGCTAAACACTGCAAGAAAATTGTCCTACTTGTATAAATTTACTTTTTGTTTCTTGGTTCATCGTTCAGTAATATCTCTTTTTGAGTAGAAGCTTATCATGCTCTCTTCCATTTTTTTGGATAAGCTTTACACTACTGTTCGAAGGACCTGCTTTTGGAAGGTTGAAGTTCAGCCTTTTTGTCTTTTTTTCCCACTACGTCAGCTGGTGCCTTCGCAGTGGAAAGCTGTCTCAGCTCCCAGCGCTGCAAACTGTACTCTGCCAAAAGGGGAATGTGACTCAGTGTGCAGGCTGTTTAAACACGCGTCCTCTCGCTGTCGCTAACCCGCACAAGCCAGGAAGCCTGAGCAGGATCCACCAGGGACTGCAGATGAGAAACGAAGCGCATTTCACACAAATGGCGCTTATGAGTGTTGGCAGAATACATATGCGCACATGGCAGTTTGGCATTGCATCTCGAATTGAGACATTAGCGTACAACATGGGTCTCTTTCTTTCCCTTTGCTCTCGCTCCCTCTCTCCACTGCTCCATTTTCTTGGGTTTCATGGGTTAGAGTCAATGTTTCTGCTTTCTTACTTTCTAGAGTCAATTCCCCTCTCCCTAGATGAGCCGTTTTAACTCTCCTCTTCTGTCGTTGGCTATTTATAATGTATTGAAACCTGTCTTTCCCGCACTTCAGCTTTGTATGATGTGGGAATGCCTTCTGAGATTCATGCACATTTCTTGCACTTGTTGTTCAGGGAGGGAGCAAATGTTTTTTGAATCTTGCATAAATGTGAGATTAGATCTTGCATAATGTCAGTAGTCCCATGCTGTATCTTTGGGAATTAGTGGCACCTGGCTTTAAGGTGCTGGCATAAGATTGGTAATTGCAGAATCATTTGGTATTCACAAGGTGATGAGTGCTGGATGATATACTGTGGATCTTTTAGTAAGTTATGGGGAAAATGTGGATGATTAGAGGAGAGTTAATAGGCTTCTCTTCTCCTTGTGTTCTGGGGCGGACAGGAAGTAATTGTCATGGCTAACACATCAATAACTCTGATGTTTCCAATAAAACATGTCACATGTTGAAGTAAACAGAGACCAGATGTATCCAGCACCCAGTTTGTGATGCATTAAACATTTTATATAGTGGCAATAACTGAATGAAGGGCTTCTGGCCAAAGTATATGCGTCCGGTCTCTATGACAAATAGTCTTTAATGGGAAAAAATACCACCCTGTTATCTGATGCTTGTAATTCGACTTTATTGGACCTTATATTGATATTTTAAAGAAGTGTTGTAAGTATGTGTTTTTCTTTTCAACCCCAAGTCATATAAGAGAGTAGAAACTGGAAACTGGAAACAAGTGAGAGAGAGACTAAGAGTTAGATTAAGTTTTGGCGACATCCAGCTAATGCAGTCACTGAGGCTGCCAGAGACAAGGCAAGCCAGCTGTGCACCAGTGTCAGCACTTCACCTATAGCTTTGTTATAGTTGCTGTTATGACTATAGCGACTTACTTGTCTTAGACTCGTCTCGTAAGCAGTTCGGCTTGTGAGGAACACCGCGATGCTAATCTGGGCAAATGTCTCCCCTGTGACATGTACATGTAGGCATTTATCTACTGAAACTTTTCTCTTTTTTCACGGCGCATATCTTATCGTGCTTCACAGATCTTAATCATTTACACTGTGCTGGCTTCAAGCAAGCTGAGAGAAGTTGACCTTTTTTGCGATGCCAAGCTATCTCTATAAATAGGGACCTGTATTAATGAAGTGACTTTTTCAGAAGGGCAGAATATGCATGATGAGGTTAAATATCTTATCCAGTCTTTACTCAGTGTAAGCACATAACTGCAATGCATCTGTAAGCTGTCAAAAACCCTCTCCGCATTTTCTATACTGATCATCACCTTCGGGCAAAAACACCAGGTGTTGTTTGGACTACCCACCTTTTGCAAGATGCAGTGCTACAACAATCCCCATGCTGTGTATCAGAGGCTTAAGCAAGAACATGCAGGGGAACAACAGTGGAGGCTTAGACAGGTTTTGACAGGCTGCTTCCTAGATGGAGAAATCAGTGCCCTTTTTCTAGAATAAATATCAGATAGGCCATGTTGTTGTATTGACACATTCTCCCACCGATCAGCTTGTGAGCAAAATAAACCTGCAGATTCTTGTTGCATCAGAGTTGAGTTTGTTTGACACATAGAACTCATATACACCTGACCCTCCAAAAAAAGAATCGAAAGCAGACCCAACCGTGCCCACCAGTGTGTAGTTCAGGATGGAGTCTTTTAATCTCTAGCAGTCGCCTCTTTTTCTAAACCGTTAGTGCTAACCTTTCTGACCTTGGTATAATGGTTTGATGCTTTGTGCTAATAGAGGGATTAGCGGAGTTCTTTCTCATTTGTGTCGGTTAAGTACAAATATTCATGGTATTTGGATTTCAAATAATGCAATCAAGGATGGGATCACATCTTCCTACCATAGAAAATGATTAATTAAATCCTGGATGCCTGCTCTCTCAATGGGGAATATGAGGCTGTCATTATCTGAGAGGCACTTTAAGCATGTCTGGATGCCTAATTAAAAGTTGAACTAGTTTCAGTTGTTACGTCTGAGCTGGAATGCCTCAATAGAAATTATAATAATTATTTAATAATAATGTCTACAGAGCTTAATCTTTCTATGGATATCTCAAGTGATGACTTTACAAATTAGACCAAAGATGGTGTGATAACCTCTCCTTGAGACAAAGAACACGCAGCAAATCGGACAGTGTATATTTTACTCTTTAGAGATGGAAGGTCCATGACAATCATAGGTTATCCAAATTAAGCAGCTGTAGTCATGGTGTTCAATCACATCATGTGTATTTGGGTTTGTTGATGTTATTCTGACTGAATCAAACATGTTTGATATTATCTTGACCTGTCTGTTCTGTGGTTGTTATGCTATTATGACATTAAAAAGCCAACAGTTTGTAAAGTTTGTGCTCACAACTAACATTTCATGTAGGGTTAAGCGTGGTTTGGCAACCTCAGCACTTTGTTGTGTCTAGTTTGTTGTGTTGAGGAACTTAAACCAAGTACTCTGAATTCATCTGTAATTGATCTGCTTTCAAAATAGTCCTTCAAGTCTGTCAAAAAGACATTCAAAACAAAAAACATGATTTTAGTGGGTCTTTGGTTGAGAAATTAGGCCATTTCACATTCTTCAGCCCTATGACATTGGATAGATAGGTAGATAGATAGATAGATCGATAGATAGATAGATAGATAGAGATTCTTTATTAATTCAGAAGGAAAGTGGGGAGATTGAACCCCCGACTAGCTGCTCTCCCACAGATATCCTCTCTCAACACCAAGCCACATTCACCCTCTCCGCCTCGGCTTGGCTTGGCTGCTAGATTTTTTTTCCACGGACGGCGCTAATTAGGGATTCATCTGCGGTGGGTGGGTGTTCGCTTGTAAAAAGCTCTCCCGCCAACACGCCGAGCCGCACTGAAAAGAGTTATTGGGGCAGGCGACCTCCGGTGCCTCTTATCTCCAATAAACACTTCACGCTGCCTTACGGGGGCCAGGCGAACGGCTCGACCAATGATTCGCTTAAGGACGCCACAAAAGTGATGCCGCCCATGACTTATTCATGAAGCCGGAGAAACAAGTGTGTGAAGATGAAAGCTCTCAGACAGGGAGAATTTGTCCTGATAAATACGACATTCTTCCCGATAAGGCTTCCCTTACACTTTTGAAGTTATTAACAATTTGGCCCGCTTGGCCCCCTCCACTTCCTGACTGATGGAGCACTGGTGATAGGAGAAGCCCTTTCATGCTGCGTTTGGACAAATACCATTCTTTCATGTTAAGATGAGGGATATATTTTGTTTCAGCCTGTCATGTTTTGAATGGTGCTTTGACATTCACTCAAGACTCCCAGAAGAAGCTAAAATAAGTTTTTGACGTTGACTTTGCCACTTTGCTGTACTATGATACATTCTTGCCATTTTTTTTTTATCCAATTAATACCCTCTAATTGCCATTTTCTCCACGCCTTCGGGATGATCACATATAATTACTTAATCTTCTCCCACCCACTGTCTTAAAGTGCAGCAGATATTTCTAGAATTTGTGCTTCCTGTGATTCTGGCTAAGCCGACACTTGAACCTCGAATTGACCTTGCTTGATATTATGTAGCCTATGAAGGGAATGCATAATAGCGATGCATTTAAAAGCTCGCCTCTCACCTTGCTGGCTGAGGCCGAGAATAAAGCGTGTCGATGTTCTCCTGTTGATGAAACACGGCTTCCTGTGGCTGGCTATGATGTGCTGCCCTCAGGGGCAGTGTTCTGCTAAAAACAGGTTTGGGGAGTGAAATTAGGTCTGGCAGTTATCTCCCTGCATTTATGTAAATGCGTGACAGGCCGGGTGTCACAGATTGGCAGGCAGCTGGCGGAGAGGGCGTCCGAGCGTGCCGACGGAGGGTTGCGGGGGTGGGGGGGTTTTGTCCACGGCGCTGTGAGTAATTTAATGATGAAACAGACTGTAGGTAGCTCACCATCAGATGAACAAGTTCCAGAGTAGGCTAGTAGTCTCCTCCGAGCAACACACACACACATGCGTACACACACACACATGCGTACACACACACACACATACACACACACACACATTCACATGCATACCCAATTTTCTGTCTTCCTCTGCTGTCTCCTTTCTTTTCCTTCCTAATTCTTTCACAAACATCTTCCCTTTTTTTCCGTTTTCCACTTTCATGAGTTTGTCCTCTACCTCCCTTTCCCTTCTCTCTCTCTCTCTCTCTCTCTCTCTTTCTCTCTCTCTCTCTCTCTCTCTCTCTTTCTGTCTCTTCTCCTCTGCCCTCCATCTCTGTCACCATAGCCTAGATGGAACCATATGAAAACCAGATTGTCATTATAGATAAGCATGCACCCTGCGCTCTGTTCGGCATGAAATTATAGGAGTCGCACCAAAGGTTCGTCTCAGGCCCTGCTCACCTTGCTTGCAGTGCTCTGCTCTACAACTGACGTACTGTATCTGCACGTGAAGGAGCAACTGGTGTGTGTGCACTAAACGAAAACAGATTACCCACTAATGTACCCGATTTAAAACCTTCTAGATGGAATAGGAGATGTTTGCATTTCTTGATGCCATTTGCTAGACCAGCCTCTTCCAGGCTATCATCTCCCCCCATCACCCCCCACCAGCCAACCCCAGCCCCCTCTTGGTGAGTGTGTGGCTGGTAGATACAAATTTGCCAGCAGGGATGCCCATCTTTTTTGGAGTTTTTTAGTGTCAGATTCCAGAGCTTAGAGAATCTCTCTATTTCTGTTGTGACCTATTGCTGAAAACATATAAACTATGCAAAGTTTTATTTTCACTACTGATTGGTCAATGTAGTAGTACTGTAGTCATGTGCTATTAATGTTCATGTACAGTACAGTTACAGGAACAGTAATTATTATATCTAATTAATTAGCATTTATTAATTGATTTGGGCATAAGGCCTTGCTTACTTTAATGCTGCATTTAAAGAAAGAAGGCACAGCAGCATTTTAAATGTCTCTGGTATCGAGAAGCAGATTTTCTTTATTGATCCCTCAGCCACTTCTCATAACTTTAGTTTGCTCCGGAATAATTTTGAAAGGATTGGAGTTTGTTTGTTTGTTGTTTGTTTTTTTTTCCCTCTTCTTCTTCTTTCATGCCTCAAAGTCCCCGGTTGTCTGGGGAAAGGCAGATTTGGAGTTGGTGACTTGATTGTTGTGGTGGTTCCCAGATGGATTAGGGCTGCCGTCGTATTACTTGGCAGGGTTTGATACAGCACAGACGGGCCCTCTGCAAACCCCCAGCTATTTCTGCCACATTTGCAGAGCATTTATTTACCATAGTGGTTTATCCAGGTAGCGTGGAGATCTGGGCTGGGGCCAACGGAGGGGTTTGGATGCCATTTAGGAACGAAGCCCAGCTCATAAGCCGCAGGTAAACTCAAGCTGCGAGAGCATCGTCGGGACGACCAAATAAAGCTGACACTTTACTCGCTCTCTCCAGATCGCTGTGTGTGGGAGCCAATGGAAAAAATGAAAATGTGTCCACTCAGCCAATCATGAGCCAACCTCTCTGTGTGCTGTTGCGCACAAAGAATGCGTTTCCTTTCATTGTTTTCTACAAGGTCATCGTCGTGGAAAATAATTGAAATGGTGAACGATCATACTTAGCCCAGATCCTCCTCGCGGTCATGAAGGACAAGGCTGTGCTGTCGTCCTCCCCAATAATGGCCGCCTCTGTCTTTGAGCTGCTTCAGTTTGAAGGTGCACTTGAGGATCCTTGGCGATGCAAGCCTGTTGCCTCTCTCCCTCTCTCTCTCTCTCTCTCTCTCTCTCTCTCTCTCTCTCTCTCTCTCCCCTCTCGTCTTCTCTCCTGCTGTGGATTGGATGGATGGGTGCTAAACCGAATGTACCATCATTCTCTCATTAAACAGTCTGATGGCCCTCATCAAACTTTTAACATCGGCCCATTGCTCATCATAGGGGCTGCAGCTTTGTGTCTGACAAAGCAATTCATCCATAATGTATGTGTGTTTCAGCATGCCGGGGAAGGAGGGAACGAAGGAGGGAGGGAAAAGAGAGAGAGAGAGAGAAAAAAAAGTGACAACAGTATGTGAGGGAAATAAAGGTAGGAGGAAGTCAGGATGTGCTTTGGATGTGCAAGTAGGAAGAGGGAAAGGGAAAAATCACATAGAGACAGAGATGTAGATGGCTTGGAGATGAGGAGGGACAGGTAAAGAGTTGGAGAGAGAGAGGGAGAGAGAGAAAGAGAGAGAGAGAGAGGGGGGGGGGGTGAAATGGACAGAGGCTAGCAGGAGTGCATTTGTTTTAATTATAGGGGGAGAGATGTCTGGCAAAGTGTTTGCTGGTCTTCTGCTGAGCAGGGACCTAATTACTACTTGTCAGTGACTCTGAGGCGACCTGCCTAAAAGTCAGATTGTTTACTTTCAAACACAGGAGTCAAAGAATCGCTGTGAGTAAGTGCTACAAACCATGTCTAATTAGACGACGGGGCGCCGCTTAGTTAAAAAGGCAATTAGATGGAATTTTTTTTTTCCTTTTTTTCTGTTAGATCGCCATAGTTACAGTATTTTCCAACCTCGTCTTTCTGTTACTGTCTTTCCCGTCTTTCCAATTTCACTCTGTAAACCAGTCCTCAAGAAGGATATGTGGGCGCCTGTCAATCAAATGCTTTCTCCAGGGTTTTTTTTTTTTTTTTTTTTTAAATCAACATCTCGAGACTAATCCCAGTTCCCCTGACGTTTGCAGGAACACAGAAACTGTAACGAAAAAGTGTGTGAAAGCTTTTCGGGTGTCTTCTGTGCTATCATGCCGTGATTGGCCGTCCCCTCAGTGGAGCCGAGCCATCTACTGCCTGTGTTGTTCCCCAAAGCCATGTTTCTAAGTCGGGCGTCAGTGGCCCAGATACGCGTGATGGAGGCAGTTTGGGATTTTCTGACAGATGGGTCCCCTTGCTCCTCTCAGTAGTACTTTACTTTGCAGTGTGATACGTTCGGGGGTGTGCAGCCAGGGAAGGAGGCTGGTTAGGGCAGCGACTCAACAGGCAAGTTATCTGACCTAAGACTGTTCTCTATCATGTCACTAAAATGATTCGAGGAGTGAATGAGGATGCATGGATGGATGGAGAGATGGATGGATAGATGGATAGATGGATAGATGGATGGATGGATGGATGGATGGATGGATGGATGGATGAATTTATGTGTAGTGCCTACCTGTTTATTGTGGCAGCTAAAGCACAGTTGCAATTGAGCAAACAAGTGGTATTGGAGTCTGTTGTAAAACCACTCAAGGCTAAATTCTAATGCTCCTAAATCTTAAGCCCCAGCCCTGAAATCCCAACAGTTTAACTGGCATGGATCAGGGTATAGGGGGGACATTAGAATTCAGCTATGCACACACAAGGGCACACACTTTAAACGTCAGCATACTTTACTTTTTCATACCACGCCTCAGCACCATACACACACACACACACACACACACACACTTGCAATCACATTTTTGCTATCACAGGCACGCACTTTTACAGTGCTGAGCGGCACAGATGACTGTTGGGGCATATCTAATTGGAGAAGATGCTTTTGTGCTGACATGCCTTGTGCAAGAATGACAAAAAGCTCTCCACAGCCGTAACCACTGAGCGGTTTAGATTAGGATTTAAACAGCACAATTAGCGTCTGAGCGCGTGACTGAGAGTAGGACGCACAATAAAGTCTCTCTCTCTCTCTCTCTCTCTCTTTCTCTTTCTCTCTCTCTCTCCCTCACTTCCGCTCTCTCTCTCTCTCTATCCCCTCTTCCCTCTTTTTTTATTTCTGTTCACATTTTAACACTCTTTTTGGCACTCTGGCCTTGTCTCTCTTTTCTCTCTCTCTCTCTCTCTCTCTCTCTCTCTCTCTCTCTCTCTCTCTCTCTCTACTTTGTTCTAATCTCATCTCCCCCACTCTCTCTTTCTGTCTGGGTCTCTTTACGTGCTATCCTATCATTCTCCATCAAAATAATAGTCTCTCCCTGGCTTCCTCCTTCCTCCTCTTCCTACAGCTGTGTGCTCACCTCTTGTTTTTTAATGCTACTTTTTAATGTGTCTTGGGATCTTTGTTCCAATAAAGAGGATATTAAAAGTACAAGTTTTTCCTTCTCCCCCATTTTTTCCTCCCTCTCTTTCTCTTTCTTTCTCTCGCTATCTCTCTCTCTCTCTCTCACTCACATACACACACAAACACAAACACACACACAGACACACACAGACACACACACACACACACACTCAGTCCCTTCATCTTCACTTCCTAATGACGGCCTCGGCTGGCATGTGGGTGTGGATTAGGTTATCATCTTACAGGTTCCAGAAATATCCGTGTATAACATCCTTTCTTCCTGATGTCTGTGACCAACAGTTTTTTTTTCTTCCTCTCAAAAGCGGCGAGGGCACGCTCTGTCAGCTGTCACCGACACGGTGCCATTACTGTAAACCTTTTTTACTTGAATGGTATCTCCAGTCTTCTGAAAAAAACAACATGCGGTATTTATATGGCCTTTCTTCTGATTCACTTTCGTTGCTGGCAGAGTGGGTGGGGTGACGGTAGCGGCAACAAAATCATGGATGAGGTATTCAAGGAGGGCATAAAATATTAACCTGTAGGGGTTGTTGACTCGTTTTGCATAATAGAATGCAAAACTGGAAGTGTACTTCTTTTTGTTGGCATAGGCCAAGCCACCAGGGAGCACTACAGGTATGGTTAATTTGCCTGTTATGGTAAAGGGGTGACTTGAGGCCTGCTTCAAGGTTTTATCCCCCTCCCTCGATATGAGATACATCCTCACACATGGACTCAGGTCTGAAGGTCAGGGGTGACTCTTAGCTGGTTTGCATTGTAATAGACATGACATAATTTTTGCATTTGTACAATGTCCCTGTATGTGGTATATAAAATAGAGAATTCCCTACATCACCCCCTCCTCCACCAACAGAAAAAAATGTCTTTCTAGCAAAGAGAGACTGCAAACTATGGTTATTTGAGAGCAGAGCTTTATAATTCATAGTGTTTCATTGTGAACTATTGTCTTTTTTATTTGCATTTCCTGTATTATTTTAGATTAGAAGAGACTGTTGTACTCAGCGGGAGCCCTGCATACTGCAGTGTCCCATTGCAATGTACTGTACTGTAGATGGCTTTAGCTTGCATGCTGTTTGCAACCTTTCATCATGAACTAGATGCTCTGTTCCCTCGCAGTACAAATCTATTCCAGACCAGCTGCTCCTACTTGAGGACTAATCTATTATTCCCCTATGAATGGCCAAATAGCTCTTCAATTAGATCTCTCTGGTTGGAATTACAGAGTTCCAGTGTGCTTGTTTGTCTTGTTTTTCTTACACAGCCCTATCTTCCAATCAGGCACATATACAGTGATCCAGGCCTGCTAGGTTTATAGACCATTTCAGGATCTAATTCCATGGCCGGACAAAACAGTGCTTGAACATTCTATCTTGGTCCCCAACTACTTCCTGTTACATTAACATAACATGTAGAATGTTACTGTAAACAGGAACTGCTGGGGGACCAGCTTTGGAACTAGAACCTGAAATGGTCTATAAGACTGGCCCTACACACATACCACTCATGACTTTCAAAAACTGATATTTGTGTTCAAGTTTTGGTGAAATTGAATTGATCATGAATCTGTGTGAACTGATATCAAAAGGCAGGTGGAAATTAAAGCCCAGAAAAATTGTATTACTCTCAATACATGAACAAGACGATCCTCTTACAGATGTGCAGGGAGTTATTTTTCAGTAGAACAAAAATTAAAAGATGATTTTTCTTCTGACATTTGTGCAAGTCGAGTCGAGTTGAGTTGAGTTGAGTTGAGTTTTGTTTGTGCTACTGATCACACTGTTTTGCTAAATATTGAGTTAGTCTGGGACTCAGCGCCCATGTACATGGTGCAGAGTTATAGAGAAATCCATACGTGCTGTATTTATACACTTCAAATATATTGGAAAAATTAGCAAGAAAATGACTTTTACAGCATATCCGCGTACATTCAAAAATCTCAGAACTGACTGAAATAGTGTGCTGGTCTCACAGTAGTCGATCAATAAGGTTGTCTTTTGTATTCCTTTGCTCTCTCAGTAGAAAGTTGTTGTAGAGTATTGAGCTGCACCCTCTCTCAGAGATATACAGCATTACAGTAGGCTTGACAGTCAGAGTGCTTAAGATGCCATGAAAGGATGGGTCTGTATTTTTGACTCTTGTCTCTCCTCCTAGGACGGACGCCATCGTACTTCATACTTGCACTGTGTGCGGAGTCCTCTTGGTGTTCTTTTTCTTGTCTCTCAAGGTGACACTGTGCACACCTGCGCTTTTTGGTTCTCTTGGTGAGCAGTGATTGTAACCCACAGACAAGCAATGAGAGGGTGAACAAAAAAAGCAGGTGAAGAAAAAAAGGAGAGGGAGAGAGAGAGAGAGAGAGAGAGACAGAGAGAGAGAGAGAGAGAGAGAGAGAGAGAGAGAGAGAGAGAGAGAGAGAGAGAAATAAAAGTGTAGGAAGTGTTGAATGATGACAAAAGTGTCAGAGGTCGAGGACAATGGAAGAAATGGACAGAGGAGCACGATGAGTAGCCATGAGAAATGAAGAGGGATAGAGAGAGAGCGAACGGGAGAAAGAGAGAGAGAGAGAGCGAGGGGGAGGACAAGTGGCAGGGGGAGTCTGGGTAGTGGACTCCTGAGTCTGACCCGGTGCGGCTGGAGTGGTAGACTGGCATCATTACTGCTGCCCAGAGATGGGACAGGGGCAGTTGGGGAATGGAAAAGGCCACTCTGGGAGCCTCCATAATCTATCATCACACACGCTCCCTTTCCTCTCTGTCGTCCCCCCCCCCTCGCTCTCTCTCTCTATACCTGCATCCCCTCTCTTTTGGCCACTCTTAACGAGCCTCTTGGGGTCATCCCGCGGGCATTCTAGACACACATACACACACACACACACACACACACACACACACACACACACACACACACACACACACTCACACACACGTACACACACATACTCACACACACATAGGACTGCATGGAATTGGACACACACAAGCACTCTCACACTGGTACACGCTGTCATCCACTTTCATGTGTTCATGTACACACAAATACACACACTTTACACTTCCTCTCCTCCATCCCCATCCACCACCCCCCCCACACCCAAAACACACACACACACACACACACACACACACACACACACACACACACACACACACACACACACACACAC
>JASCQY010000031.1:14132315-14152090 GCA_030264315.1 Sardinella tawilis
ACACACACACACACACACACACACACACACACACACACACACACACACACACACACACACACACACACCACAATCTACTCTACATTCAATCATTTGTGAATTATTATATTGAAAGCTCTTTCTTAAATATCAGCAGTTGACATCCATCTGACTTGCTTGAATGTATCAATGACAAGCAACAATATATAAAATATATCAATGACAAGCAACAATATATAAAAATATCTAAGGTTAATTGGGGTCAGCCAAGGTTAACTTGACCTGACACCTTCAAAAAAAAAATCAACCCCCATTCTGGACCTCTCGCTTGTGCTGTGCTTGAAGGCAGGTTATTGTAACTGTGAACAGCAGGTTCATGTAGACTTCAGACAAACAAGGAGCCTGTGTTCTCCTCTGAGGAAAGACATTTCTGCTTGCCACTGCACAATTTCCCCCTCATTGTGAAGCCAAAGAAAAATGAAAATAACCTGACACAGAAAAAATACACCCTACGCATTGATGAAAAAAAACAAAAAAACAGGCCCAATTACAGGGGGTAGAAAGCCCACTCCTCTTCAAGTGAAATTAGTCTTGGAATTCCATTAGAGAATTTTGATGAAGGCACTTGCCCATGGATGTCTCCTGTGCCCCTCCTAAAAACTTCCTGAAGCAAGAAGCCTGAAAAGTGGATGAGAAAGGAATATGCAATATATATGTGTGTGTGTGTGTGTGTGTGTGTGTGTGTGTGTGCATGGGCGCGTGTGTTTGTATGTGTGTTTGTCAGAGAGCAATCATTTTCTCCCAATAGTCCCCAGACAAAATCTTTGCCTTAAAATGAACTCTACGCTGTCAAAAAAAAGTTATAGAGAAAGGCCACCAATGAAATACCACTGCCTGTTAATTATTTCGGCGTGTGTGTGTGTGTGTGTGTGTGTGTGTGTAAGTGAAACATTATTATTACTGCATAGTGAGGAGAGGGGCCCACACAACGGTATATATGCAAACCTACAGTAGGTCACATTTGAAAGTGACTCACACTTGTGGATGTGAATTCTGCCATATTATTATCTTTTCATCCAGCCATGTAACCATGGTGATTATCTTTACACCTCATGTCAGGGCAACAGGGGGCCGCAGCAAAGCATTTTGGGAAGGGGGTGAAGCATGCTCACTGTAATTGCAGACTCTCTGTGACTAACACATTATTGTCTTGCTGCTTAGTTTGCTGACCTGAAAGAGGTGGGTGGTAATGCTCGCATGTACATCTATCATAGTAAACTGAATAAAACACAATGCTACTTCCAGCCCCTTGTACTATGGGTCTATACACAACAACATGTGTTTCACGTTGGTCTATTTTGGTGAGAATTCTCAGGCATTGGAGAAAGGCTTCCTGTGTCTGGAATGCAGGCAAAGGAATCTAATTAATTGTGTTTCGCTGTCCTGTGAGGGCAACACAAATCTTAATGTGCATGGCTGCTTTACCTCTCAGGGCCTTGATGTGTGTGTGGGTGGATCGCGTAAGTGTGTGTATGTGTGTGTGTGTGTGTATGTGTATGCGTGTGTGTATTCATGTGTCTCTGTCTGGAATAAAAACAATGTGTGTGTGTGTGAGACTGTGTGTGAAAGAGAGAGAGAGAGAGAGAGCGATAGAGAGAAGGTGTCTAAGTTTGCATGTTTATATCTGTGTGTGTGTGTGTGTGTGCACATGTGTGTGTGCAAGTGTGTGCGTGCATGCCTGAGTGCATATCTGAACGAGACTGCTGTTTGTTATGCCGATCCTCATCACTTCCTCCGAGGCCTTGCTTGAGTCCTTGATTCCTGGAGCCAGGGGCCTGCGCTGGCGCTGGCTGTGGTGCTGGTGCAGGGGAGGACTGAGACCCTGAGAGATAAGAGGATCTGAAAGCACAGGGAACGAGCTGTCCCAGGCCAGGCCTCTCTCCCTCTCTCTCTACCACTAACATCTCCACCTCCACCACCACCACCACCATCACCACTGCTGTTGCCTGCTGCCTGCTGCTGACGTCCAAAGGCCCAGATAGCAAATCTGATGTCTCAGGACGAACGTCTGTGTCTAGGACAATACAATCTGGTGCCAGCCAATCATACTGTTATTTAAGATGGTGCCACCATGTTTTTTTAGCACTTTTTGTAGCTGTTTGGGTAAGTATGTGTATGTGTGTGTGTGTGTGTGTGTCAGTAGATGCCTATGTATGTGCAGATAAGTCTTTCTGTTTGTGTGTGTGTGTGTGTGTGTCTATGTGTGTGTGTATGTGTGTAAGTGTGTGAAAAAGATATTGTTCACTTGCATTGTGAACCTGCAAGTGTTTGTATACGTATGTGTGTTTATTTGCTATAAAAAGTATGTTACCAATCTCCACCAGAATGTGCTTAGATTGTTTAATTTTAAAATTTTTAATTCAAATGTCTTATTTGTTTGATTCTTTTACATTGAGTTTATATCAGTGTACCTGTATGATTGTATGATATGGCCATAACACCAAATGTCTCCATGCTAGACTCTAACAGTCTAACAGGATACTGTATGTAAGCACGCCTCATTGTCTGTGGGTAGGACAGAGTGCATACAGGACATTAGTGTGTCAATGTATTTGCATGTGTGTGTGCTTGCGTGTGTATCTGTGTGTGTGTGTTTTATACAAGTGTCTTTATCTGTATGTATGTGTGTGTGTGTGTGTGTGTGTGTGTTTTCTGTGCAGGTGCAAGCAATGGCCCTTAGCCGGAGGAGGCGGGCTGGGAGCGTAGAAGGAGTGAGTGAAAAACAGCTACTCTGTCTTCCCTAAAACATCTTCAAGGTCTCTGGCAAGGGATAAATTCCCAAGGGGAGACAGTTCACAGGAGAGATCTGCTCTGCGCTCAGCCGGGTAAGAAAGGACTTTTACATTTTCCTGACAGTTTAGGATGCTATGCTTCAGGGAACTGAAAGCAAGTTGTAGTCTTTGAACGGTTCACATTAGCAAGGTACTTAACCACATGAACACTCTTTGTTATACAGGCTTCTTGTTATTTGCATGCGTTGGTTGATTTCTTAAAGGCACACTGTACATTCAATTTGTAGCTGATGCAATGGCCTACCGAGTCAAATCAAATATTTGCTTGAGAAATCGTTTTTTTTTTATCAGTTGATCCTGTGGTGGCACCACTTGGCGTAAGTGTGTTAGTTTCAGTATTATTTTTGAATTCATTATGTACACCTCTCTCTGTGTCTCTCTCCCACAGTTTCTCGTGAGAGTGCTCAAGGTGTCTGCGCACAAACTCGCTGTTCCTTTTTCCTATGCATATACCTCTTTGAGATGTGGCTTTAAAGAGGCATAAGGCATGGGAAAAGGGGGCTGTTGAGGTATTCCGCTCGAGTCCCACCAACAGCCCCGAGGCAAACACTCCATGTGTTCATGTGCCTGAACGAGCCGTCCCTGTTGTCTCTGGCTACACTAATGATTTCAGCCAGAGTGAAAGTTTGTGTGTGTGTGTGTGTGTGTGTGTGTGTGTGTGTGTATGCACGTGTGCGCATGTGTGTTTATGTGTGTGTGTGTGTGAGAGTCTGTGACAAAGAGGGGGAGAGAAAGAGAACTTTCTCTACTCCAATTGCACAACAGTCTTGAATATAGTCATTTTCAGTTTCTGTGTAAAGTTCTGGTTCAATAAAAATAATTTCAACAACTCCCAGACGTGTTTGTGTGTGTAATTGTCTATCTTGTATTTGTTTGATCAGCTTAAATAACATTAGACTCGGTTGGGGAGGTCATCCATTTGAATAAATCCTGTCTTAATCTTTCGTTTTGCAGCACTGCATTTCTAAATTAAAACAGGTACTGGGGGACTTAGAGGAGACTTTCAGCTTGAATAGATGATTTTGTTTCAGTAAACTGGTTGTCATGCAAAAAAAAATGTGAGAACCTTGGTTAGAACCTTCTGTGTATGGTATAAAATATTCTTATAATAAAGTATTTGCAATACATTGGTTAATATTGATTAAAAAATGGCTACCTATTTATAAATACATGAAAAATTACCCATAAACAATGTAAACATGCCATTTACGTTGTGTAATTTACATACAGTCAGTGTAGCTGATATTGCTCCACTTAAATATCATATCACATGCTTTTCTCTTAGTCATTTGAGATGGTCTTTCTTTCTTTCTTCATCCCTTCCTCTCTCTCTCTCTCTCTCTCTCTCTCTCTCTCTCATAGAAGCATGCTATAAGCATAGCTGTAAAGCATGTTTGTACATGCACTTGGATTAGGTAAAGAGGTGCTAAACACTGCCATTGATTCCAGAAGCCAACAGACCTATTCACACATGCCTTAATCTCTTCCCATCTTTAGAAAGTTAGGGATAATCAGAATGAATGAACTGTAAACTTCTCATTAGACTCCTAAACACCCAAGTCACCTGAATGACTGCATTATTCAACCCACATTTAAGATTTTTCATTCAGTGTTAAACTCCACATTGGTCCAAACAACTGAAATTGAAATTCAGGGACAAATGGCACCACCTTGTGGTACACACATCTCAAATGAATACCTTCACAACTATTGTTCTCTTGTAACACAACACACTTAATCTTGGTCGATGGTCGATGCCTTTACAGTGAAAATGTACATTAGTCAGATATGTACAAATGCTCTTTACTTAAAAAACTGCAACAGACGTGGGCTAGTAACTCTGCATAAACTTCAGACATTTTGCAGTAAAAGGTTTATCAACTTAACTTATGTCCACACAGGGTTAACAACACCATTTACTGTAGGCCTACTTGAAACCTGAATACTTTTGTTTGGCTATCATAGTCAAAGTAGTCAAGTAGTCTTTGCCCAAGTTTGACCCCTACTAAACATTTCAAAACAACGAAATTAATTGATTTGTGAATTAATGTGGGGAGAGATGAAAGAATGTCTAAATTGATGTCCATTGTTCTTAGGATATTCCTCAAACTAGGCTAAATGTTTCAAGGCGCCAAACAGAACGCTGAATTGCAGCATTAAGTCAGGGATGACACGTTGGAACCCAAGAAAAAAAAATGCGCATTTTACAATTTCCGCATAATCTAATGGCCTTGTGAGAGAGACAGCACCCTTATTATGGATGCATTCAAAGGGTCCATGATGAGCTACTCACTGCATCCCAAGTATATTTAGCAGGCGCTGGTTAATGACTTCAAGCCGACGTAATACGCACTACTGGCAGACTTCAGGGCGCCAGGTTTCAGCACCTCGACGCAAGGTGCGAACTCGTTGCATAAAACACAACAGAGCTCTATAGGTTCCAATGATCGTGTAGTTACTGAGGCTTTGAAGTCTCTTTGAAGATGCAAATAGAGACAGACTTCGGGCCGCGCCACTGGGTGGGAAAATGACAGCCGTCACTCTGTCTGGTCTGGATACAAGGCGCGCATCATTAGACTAGTGCCCTGCATTGATCGATAGAGATCTTTGATGTAGAAAAGGCATGTCCAAGTCGCGTAATGCGAACACCATAGAGCTCGCACTCGCAGAGGTGTCAGGAGTCTCAGAATCGTGGCTGATGTCTTGTAATGTGAACATGGCAGTAGAAGTAAAAAGTGGCATTTCTGTCTAACTAAAACCAAACATCTGCACTGATGGGACATGTCCATTTCTCTGTTTTAACAGACTATGTCTACAGCTCCACTTGAACTAGGTCCATTTACATAAGGAAAACATTTAAACGGTTAAACTGTTGGCACATATAATGTTTCCAGTATTGTAAGATATTACAAGACATGTCTAGTGACAGTAAATGGCCTAGTCCTTTGCACTATTCTTTAGCCAGTTCAGATTGATCTGTGAGGAGTGCAGACTTGGCCTTTACACCATCGGTGTCCTCCCTAAGACTAGAAACCATGAAATTGATATTCCTTGTACCTTTCATTATCAGCAAGGGTATGAAAGCATTACATTTATAATTCTATGTCATTAAATCATATTTCTGCCCGTGCTTGAATGGGCAAATCGGGCTTTCCATTTAATTAATTGAGCCTTAAGAGTCAATACCAGGACAATGTATTGTCAGCAAAACGTACAATCTATTTATTATGACAAGCATATCCTCTTTAAACATTTTAATATACATTTTATACAGCTATACAGGGCATAAATTAAACATTTTAAAACACGCAGCAGGTAGTGCTTCTTCTGTAGTGGAGAGTCTTCCAGAGCTTAGGCCTATTAGAGCCGTTAACACACAAGGCTAAAAGGCACAGAGGTTTGACAGTTCGACATTAAGCAACATCAGTTTAGTAGTAACATGAAGCCAGCGTCATTGGGTGGACAGCTGGAGGCTGAGGTTTAAGTTGCTGAGCGGGAAAATGTTGTATGGAATGCGGGAATGCATGGGGCGCAGTTGAGGGGAACGCGAGGAGCTGTCCACTAAAGCCGTGGTGCTGAAATGCTGCAGCAGTCGGGAAGACCAGGGATGGCAGTATACTTGGAGCGAGATAGTCTGCGCGCATGTCCTGAACTTCTCGCTTGAGTTTCATCCGTCTGTTCTGGAACCACGTTTTCACCTACGATTGAGAAATAAACCAAAATTAATGACGACATCACCATGTTTACATTCAGTTTTTTTAGGGTTCTGTTCTAGCAAAACATCCAAACCTGCCATAACAAAGCTATGAATTCATCATTTCCTCACCTGAGTTTCAGAGAGGTGCAGTTTCTCGGCGATTTTCCGTCTTTGGGTGGCACCGAGGTATTTGTGCTTATTGAATGTCTTTTCCAGTCTAAATATCTGCTCAGAGGTGAATTTGGTTCTCATCCTACGGTTGGGACCAGACTCGCCCTCACCGATGTCCCCAACCTCGCTCTCAGAGCTTGATGTGTAGCCGCAACTGTCTGAATAAAACAAATATGTGGATTACAAATATGGCAACAGGAAATTGATTTTTGGAGCGATAATGGCTAATATGCAATCATAATCCTTTCATACAGAGATAACAAACCTGTAGGCGAGGTTGGAACTGGAGTAGCTTCCCTGTCATTATCTTCTGTGTCCGTGTGCAACAGGTCAGTCATACTTGGCACAACTGACATATCCGTGTTCGGCATGTTATGTCTTCTGCCGGTTGCACAGGAGGCATCGTTGTCGTTTTTGCTATGAATCCGGTCATCATCGTAATTCGAGGTGTCCGAGTAAGTTACAGGTGAATGAAAGCTTTGAGAGAGCCATTCAACTGAGAAATGTTTTGCCATTGTGCGTGTCAATGCGGAGTTGCTTGACAAGCAAGAGAGTAAGTCTGTATCTAAAGTCCCTAGTCTGACATACTCCTATATGTAGGAGTCATCCCGCCATTATTTGCATAAGTAAAGAGGTCTCGACGGAACGATAAGTATTTGATGGGTGTTGTAATTGAGGTTAATAGGTGTCGCAATCGTGCATTTTCACACATGTAGGACACTTGTTATATCCAGGCGCCAGTGAGTCTGGGTATCAGACCGCGCCTAGACGACTACTTTCGTTGTCAACAGAAATCTCTGAGGTAAATGATCATAAACAGACTGATATAGTGATTAGATCAATTTTTCCCCAATGTTAGCAGAGGGATAGGGGCTACCGTGATGACCACAGAGGTTATTGCCCACTTGCATTTTCATTTGCAATCATGTAGAATATCGGCAAGAGTTGGAGTTTGATCATCAGGCCTTCAAATACTATTTAGATTTAGTATCTTTTCTGGCTTTGCTTGTCTGGGCAAATCCTCTGTTGAAGTGAATCTGTAATCAAAAGGCGGGACCAGTCGTGTTTGAAGAAGGCCTACCGGGCTTTCACCCCTCAGCTGTTGCTTTTGGGCATTTGGGGCTCATTGTCTAAACACCTCAGCGGGCGCAATTGCAACTCCGAAAGTGAGTGAGTTTCGTTTGATCTCTGTTGACACGAGAATTTGAATTGGCTTTAGGAGTGCTACTGACGCCAGGCAGAACACTGAGCCGGTGGTGGTGGTCCAGAAATTAGCTTGGAAATCCGGACATGTTTGACCGGAGGGGCTCATCTTTATTGTTGGGTGTCGCCAAATATAACTGACATTAGTTAAAAACTGAACCTAACAAGGCATGATCTCAATAACTGAATATTTCTGAATGCAAATGTGATCAACCAGTGAGGCGTCGAATTAAATGGATCAGGTCTTTGTTGGTTGGGATTAAAGCAAAGCAAAGATCACTACATTTGAGATTGTATCAGATAGGGCTCCTTGATCCCAAACCTTATCAAACATTCCCTGAAGTCTTCTCTTTAGTCAGCATACAGACGCCCAGACATTCTGGAGCCAGTTTACCTCGCGGCTGTGATAAGAATACACTCATCAATGGCCGACGCAATTAGTACTAATTGTTAGCCATGATCTCCTCGTTAGCTGGCGCTTGAAGTGCTCTGGCAGAGACAAACAGAATTAGTTAACACACATATGAAAGCACAGTATGGGCCGGGCCTCCTGTATGGCTGGCTCAAAAGATCAATGCAACAGCATAAGTCCGTTTTTTCAACCGGAACTGCCATTATTTTATTATGACAATAAATACCCTTGTTTTTATTAATAGTTTCCATAGGTTGCACGGGATAAGTTGTGATGATGGTATTAGATGCTTACGTTCAAATGGTATATTGGTGTGTGTGTGTGTGTGAGAGAGAGAGAGAGACGGTAGATAGGAATGCTTTAATCAAGAAGATTTCAATTTCTATTTGGCTTATTAGCCTTAAATTATTTACAAGTTACCCAACAAGTTAAAGGTCGAACAATTAAAAGTGGACTTAAGTAGCTTTTTTTACTATATGTTCTTGTTTGCTGGGTTTTACTGTATTGAGGTTACCCAACGAGAGATTGAGGTAGGTGGTCTTGGGTGTAGGTCTCTGTCACACAGACTATCAAGGAGCTAACTTTTCTGATATTTTATGACTACTGGCGACTACTGGGATACATGTAACGGCAGAGGACAGTTGAAGTCATGTTACTATTATTAAAAAAATGCACAGAAATACAGAACAGATTCACGTATATATATTTTTTATTTCTCAAAAATTTACAATAAATAGACTTTTAGAAACTTGTTTTTCAATCTCTACAAAATGTTATAGAATTTCACAATATGCATGTACACTTTATACAAATCAAAAACATAGTATTGCACTTTATCATTAAGTGTTAGCAGCAGTGGGGTAAGTGTCTTTTTTCCAAAGCCAATTAGTAGTAATAAGCTGCGGACATCACTGGGTGGATATTCTGATGCGCCATCAACTGCTGCACCGGTACTTGTTGACCCAAGGGCGAGTAGACCATGTTGCCTGCGGGGGCGAATGGGATCTGCTGTCCTCCATAGCTGTGGTACTGAACGGATGGAACGTGTGGGTATACCATGGCTGGTAAGGCTGGGGTCAGGTACTCTGCGCGCATATCCTGGACCTCGCGTTTCACCTTCATTCGACGGTTCTGGAACCACGTTCTGACCTGAAATGACACAAGGTTGTCAGTGAATTGTTCAAACTTGAGGAGGATGTCAGGCATATTACACACGCATAAGTGTGATTTTCAGTTAGATGGATTTGGCGGCTTACCTGTGTTTCAGAGAGGTTCAGCTTCATGGCAGTTTTAGCTCTCTCCCCTGCGTCCAGATATTTGTGTTTGTTGAAGATCTTCTCGAGTTTCTGGATTTGTTCTGGAGTGAATTTAGTTCGGACCCGGCGCTGGCCACACTCCCTCTCCGCTTCCAGTCCATCATCCACAGACAGGCATTCAGAGGAGGCCGCTTCACTTTCATAGCCCGATGAATAACCACTGATTTCTGAAACTTAGTTAAAAAAGAAGGATCGTTAGGCGCATGTAATTGACCCGATCTGATTGTATAGATATAAATGAGAAATATAAAATCTTCATAATTTGGATCGGGTACTTACTTGGTGAAGAGCAACTTGCTGGGCGGCAAGCTTCGATCGGGTCCTGTTGCGTTGGTTTATCGGTGAAATCCAGACTTTTGTTCACCTTTGGCTTTGGCTGAAGGTAAGATTTGTTAAAAGATGTTGGTTGGCGAGGCTGCACCAAACAAGGCACATGTGGACGGAGATGCGTGGAGGTGTCCTTAGGTTCCAGTTCCTGTTTGGTTGGGGCATCACTCTGGATGAGCCAGTCCACGGAAAAGTATTTCACCATGTTTGCTGTAGAAAGGCTTGTCTGTTCCTTGAGCAATGAACTGTATCCAATTGAGGTCAGGCAGTGTTGTGACAGCAACTCAGCCAGGGCCCGCTATATATAGGTCTCGACCTCCTCCAGCATTAACATATGGATAGGTGCGTTAACGCCTGATCAATTCTCAATCATTAAGGCTAATGGGTCGTTGTTGAAGTCTTTACATATCCTGTGATTGTGTGAAAGCCTGGCGCCACGATGTCTGTGGGAACCTCGTGAGCTCATACATCTATCTGTCCGGTCCAACCCCATCAAGAGAAAGCTGCCAACATCTGGATCTTAAAACAGAACATCAAACGCTTTTCTGGTTTCTTGTACAGATTTTTAATAAAAGTGGTATCCGTCTTTAATGTCTTAGAAAATTGTAACACACCTCGGAAAAACAGTCAACAGGTTAGTTAAGTCCACATTCATGCCCTTTGTGATATCAGAGCATCTCATACAATATTAAGTAGCTTTGAGTGAGACTTTACGCATCACATGATATATAGCTGAAAATGTCTCATTTTGGATGAACATTGTTTTGAATATGCGAAAATGTCACCGACGAAAAAACTTGATTAGCCTACTGTATGCATGAATAGAATGCTTTAAAGGACTGGTTCACTGGCGAAATTAAAGCTGGTTGATGCGGCTTTTCCTTGTGAGTATATAGACTAGTATTGGCATGCTCTCTGTTGACTGACAGAATTGCAATAACAATACTGTTCAAATGGTTTGGTATTAACACATCCTCCATACCCCGGAGAGGCCTGGCGCCACCGTCTCAGCCAGCATTTGGCCTCGTCTGGTGTAAACACCACAGATCAAAGGCATTACAGTAGCCACACAATTACCTCTGATTGACCAGCAGTTCAAATGTAAATGCAGCTTATGTGAGCTCTCAGGTATCGGGGAATGGCGAGGCAAGGGGAAGAAGAGAGAGAAACAGAGAAAAAAAAATCCTTTCTTTTTTTGTACCTTGGACTAGGCTACTGTCTACGGTCAGCTGTCAGAAAGCGTGAAAATAGGCGGCATGAAATGGGATTCTGAAAGCGAGATCAGACTCAATGACGTGTTTAACTCAAGAATTAATAGAATGGTTTATTCATAAACTTCTAGGGGAAATGTCGTTATCGTTATGCCGACATTAAAATGATACCTTACTGGCGATTGATTACTTCAGGGCGACTCATGCCCAAATTAAAAGACAAAAAGACATGTTTGTTGGAGACAAGCCAAGCACTGAGGCGTTTATTCTCACTGTGTGCAACTCCTCAAAGTGTTTAAATCCCTTTGACCCGCGTGACATCCTACGGCCAGGAGACAATGGCACTAAAAGGATCGTTTAGTTACAACAATGCTGTCAGCGACATGTTGAATGTTTCCCTTATCAGTGATCTCTAACTTGGAGGGCTCTGTGTCTTTTGCTTTCCAATTACGGCCTTTATCTGTGTCGCTTTGAAGCTGCAGTCACTGATCCCCCCAAGAAAACAATAAGGGAGGGGTCCATCTGAGTGGAGACGGGGAATGGATGTAGCCCCCCAACAGAGCCTATTTCCTTGCTCCGAATGTGACAATTTCGTGACAAATTGGTACCCCCCTCCCCTCCCTCCCATGCACAGAGATTCCGGCGCCATTCAAATGATTGCCACACTATTGCTATCGCTGTGATATAGAGGAAACTATTTCAGCAGTCTGTAGCGTGGCCATGTATTTCTGTAAAATCTGTTACTTAAATAAAATAATCTTATTTGTTTACAATGTACACTATTATAATTAATCAATGGCCTAACATCAAAGTGTTATCTTCCGTGTTAGATGGTGAAGTGAATCAAAACATTTTATGTAGCCTAAATATGGGGACTCCCGCCAGAACAACAGAGCCCTCTTCAGTCCTAATTTCCCAGGAAACTTAAGCCATAATAGCATCAGTAACACAAATCCCCAAACCTTAAAGTGGATATAATATCAAGCCTTGAAATACTCTAAAAGTATAGTTAGATATGGGTTAATCTTTTGTTTGACAATCCATATATTTTTGGCATCAAAGAAAAGCATCAGAAGTGAATAGTAGTTAACCCCACCCAAGCAGGATATAAGAAGTTTTGCTTTTTTGTAACTCATAAAAGCTGCAGGAAGAATAGAGGGGTGAAAAAAAACCTACCCTCCTGCCACAACCATTTTCAATTGTATCATATTTTCAAGACTCCTGTACACTGGTAGAATATCAACACCAACATTACAACACTTGCATTTGCCAACAACATTCATCACACTGATGGAGACACTGTGTTCCAGGAGAGTGGTGTGTACTCTAGATTTGTACTGACTTGGATTGGCCCAGGACAAATCCCCTTCTTGTCCTCCAGCCAACTCAACAAGCAGTGTATTTATTCATGAGTGACATGAACAGCTCATTCAAACCAAACACATTTTTGGCCTCCACACATAACCGCCTGTCCCATTATTGAGCATGCTTTGACCAGAAGAGGGCCAGAGCGTTGAACTGCTGTGTCCGACAAGGCGAGAGAGGCCTCACTGAAAGGTGGCCCTGACCCTCCGCAGGGTCTCCTGGATGCGGCGAGAGTGGCGCTCACTGCTGGGGAGCTGGTGGAAGTTGGCCTCGTTGTCAGCGGCCAGAAGAGGCACGTCACAGGAGCCTAGGCGAGCGATACGCACACGCAGGTAGGCCTGGAGCT
Organism: Sardinella tawilis; assembly: GCA_030264315.1. Classification (NCBI taxonomy): domain Eukaryota; kingdom Metazoa; phylum Chordata; class Actinopteri; order Clupeiformes; family Clupeidae; genus Sardinella; species Sardinella tawilis. The sequence goes on from JASCQY010000031.1 coordinate 14,145,195, forward strand.
CCGGGTCGGCAGCATAGGGGTATGGGAACTCCTGGAACGCATGGACCTGGCTTACCACTCGAGCTATGGTCCTATGGTGATGAAGAGACAATAAGAGGGAGAGAGAGAAAGAGAGAGAGAGAGAAAGAGAGAGAGAGAGAGAGAGAGCAAGAGAGAAAAAGTGAAAACATAAAACCCACTTTAATATAAATAATTTTATATTAAACACATTTCTAATGTTGTATATAACGCCCTGATTGTTTCTTTATATATCTTCCCCTATCAAAACTATAGTGTGATTACAGCACTTCCACATATTCTCTCCTATGAAACTTGTTTTTTAGTCATTAATTGGCAGTGCCAACAGCATGTGAGTCTGCATTTTAATTGCCTGCTGTAAAGTGGTTGATTTGAAAGTCAAAGGAGTACAAAGAGGAAAAATAATTACTGGGGGGAAAAGAATAAAAAATAATGAAACATGGAAGTTCTCGGGTCCATGACACGATAACGGAAAAAAGATGATTGCGCCTACAGTAGATCAAAAAGGGATCTTGTCGATGCTCCACAAATACCAATACTCAATAGATTCCATATTTCTGTATGCACAGTGAGACAAAGTTCACCATATTCATAACTCGCTGAAATAACAAGATGCGCAACTAAAAGGTGAAGCTCACAGCTTTTGTGTGTGTGATTTCTGGTCATCCTCAATCGTCATGTCAGCAATTATTGAGTAAGCAAATTCTTCCATCTAAAGGCACTTTTTTGGATGGAAAAAAAAGTGTTTGAGAAGAGATGCATAGACTGCAGAAAACAGTTTTGTAATCATTTACTCAGAACTGTGCTAAAGATAATGGATAGAGACTGGGGCTAGGCAGACACTAGTAGAGCTCATTTTCTCAGTCGCACTTTAAAATTACAAACATTAAACAACAATTAAGCTCTATAACAGTCAACCTCTTAGTTGAAAAAATAAGTAAATGTAAGGAGCTCAACACACCCTCATGTACATACAGTTTTACTTGCCCCGTAGATCTACATCACTCTGCCTACACTCTCTCTCTCTCTCTCTCTCTCACTCTCTCTCTCTATCTCCATCCCACTCTCTGCCACTGATCCTGACCTCAGCATCTGTCATCACCACCTTGCTGTGGGAACATCTCCCCAATCACACACATTCCCATGGTGCACCACCTGCCGTCCATCCTGGCCGCGCGCTTGGAGGCGGTTTCGCTGCGTCTGCCAATGGAAATAACCAGCTGTGTCATTACCGTCCACTAGCTCTCACTCCCTGACCCCTAGCATCTGTCTACCAGCCTGGACGAGGGAACACTGTGTGTATGAGTGTGTGTGTGTGTGTGTGTGACTCCAAATAAATTTGTTGCAAACTGAACTTGGTGCCAGAAGTTCAGTGCTCCACTAAAGCAGTTGGAGGGATGTCTTATCTAGGACACAGAGAAGGCAAGAACAGATGCTGGGAGAGAAGAGAGGTCACTCGACACGTTCCAAACTAAAAGCGGTAACAAGCCTCAAGTTTATACCCATTCCGAAGCTGTGTAACTACTTATCTCCAAGTTCTGGAAGTCTTCATCTACGGAAGAGGGCTTTAATTACAGATATCTGTCATTGACCCATTTCAGATTTCCAGAATTGGCATAGTTCCATGACTACTCACAAAATATCACAGGGGTTGTAATTTTCATCTGATGACTTCATTAGATAAAAATGAAGGCATGATGGCCCCTTGTCAGAATGGACTACATCCAATGATACGCCCCATAACCAACCTCACCATTTGACTTTAACATTATGACTTTAACATTATGCTCTGCCAGAACGCTATCCAGCCTGAACTATAGTAAAATCAAACTGACTGAATACAGTGACGTGCATGACAATATAATACTGAACCTATGACAGGTACATTACTGAGATTGGAGGAAATCTATCCTTGTCATCTCTGATAACAAGCAGGCAAAAAAATTATTTCTATCAGTGTGTCTCCTGTGCATTGTGTCCATGACCTTCACAGCTTTCCCAACCCACACACAACAGCAGCAGATTAGTAATATATCAGGGAGTGGGAGGGAGAGCACCCCCCCTCCCACCCCCCACCCCCGTCCCTTCCAAACCAGTGTGATTCAGACAACTGTGAGTGCTCAAGGTCAGAGATGTGAGACACACTCTGGCGGGCCCACCTCAGTTTGGGCCACTTGTAGGCGCCGGTGGTGAGCGTCAGGGCTCCGATCTCCAGCTGCTGCACATGCAGGGCCAGGATGTTGGCGTCGGGCAGGGTGGGCTTCACCCGCAGACGCTCCCCCTCCGCCAGGCACAGGCTGTCGCTCCGCAGGAAGACCTGAGAGGCACACAGAGGACACGTAGCGGGACGCACTTGCTCCTGTATCTACGCCATGCTAAGCGATGTGCAACAGAGGCCCTGTTTTACGCCACAGCAGCAGCACACAGAGTGCTGTGTTTAGCTATTTGCTTGTGTTGTTGTGTTTCATTTGTTAACCACAGAGGATGAAAGTGTCTGTTCAGGGAGACAGACTTCATTTAATTGCAAATGGGCAGACACACAAGGGGCCAGTGAGATGCATGCTTTGACATTCTGTTCACCTGCAGATAATAAAAGAACATGGCATCTTATGAGATGCTTGGAGGAAGAAAAAAAAATGCATGTGTAATCCTCAACTCTCTTGCTCAGTTCTGGTCAAATCTGACAGATGTTTTTTTTTTTCTCTCTCCCTCTCAAAGTCAAAACTTTTGTTAAAATAGTGTACCCATCATGAGCCTGTAATACTGTTAACACTGGACATCTGAACACATAAATACATTCGGACTGCTTTCATTTTGTATGCTTGTTTTAACTTTCATACATTTTTGGTGTTCCCATTCCAAATTTACCAGCTTTTGGGATTTCATAATTAAGACCACAGTAAAAGTGCAAAGCTGATTTCCAGGCCCAGACTTTGGCTTACTGATCAGCAGATGGAAAGTTTGCATGTTTGTCCACATGGCAGCCAGTACACATGCACAGTGCCCACACACACCCAAAACCCATCCCTCATTCCCATCCCTGCTTTCCACGTATACAACAACCAACATGTACATGTATAATGACAACAGAATGTTGTCACCAAAGTTAATAATCCCAGTTCAGTGGGGCCTGCAGGATACAGAAACAGTATGGAAGTTCAACACTTGTAATATTATTTCAATTACACAGGATGTGATGTTAAGAATTCAGGGTGCCTGAGGGACTGTTATTTATGTTGATTAAAAAACAGGATCTATTACAAAATTGGATCATGATAATGTATATTGATATGGATTCAACACAAACTACAGTAATAATGGGCATAAAAACACAATGAGATGGTTGAAGAGATTCAGACAATGCTGAGGTGTATCCCTGCGAGAGAATTTCACTGCACTGAGGGCGACTGAATGCATGTAGTCCCTAATCCTGGGAGGGACATCATAGGTCGTTACAGACATTGAGCCCTCTTTGGAGGGTAATAAGGTGTTGATGGGTCATCACGACTAACATGTCTCAATAATCTTCGAGTCTGGGTGGACCACTACTTGCAAGCACTCCTCATTGCCTGCCATTCATTTTCTGATTTGCCTGGACACATCAGTAAGGTGGAGAAACATCAAGTGCACATTAGCTAAACTAAACCTAAACACTGTTCAGCCCAGAGATCCTGTTCAAATGCAGAGAGAGACCAGCCAGTATCAGAGTAAATACACTACGCTACGGCCTTTCCCAGGTACATAAAGGTCAGTAATGAAGCTTACCTGAACAGCCCGAAGTTCTTCTAGAATCTCACACACTTTCACACTGAGATGTTTCCATGCCTGTTGACAAAGATGGGTGTATAGTGTATAAATAGCCAGTATTTAGCCAGTATTTGGTCTTAAATGTTGCATATCAAAACTGGAGATTTGTTTTCCCCTGAAAAGTCTGCGGAAGTTATTGTTTTCATACTAAGGCAACTCATTTTAATCAAGCACAACAAGCTTAATAATTATTGCCTCGCAGCTTAATACATAGTGGAAATTACCATATTTTGTTCCACAAACAAGATGGGCATGGCCTCACTGCCAGTTAGTAAAAAAAATAATAATACCAGCCCAGCTCAAGATTAAATTAATTAATTTTGAATTTAAATACAGTGAGCACAATAGAGGCAATCAACAACTCATTTCTGGGCGATGCTGGAGAAAACAGAAATAGTTCAGTCTAGAATAGCAACCTCCGCCATTAACTCTTCCATACTGCAGTGCGTACATGAGGTTCAGGACCTACTACATTTCTCTATTTTAGAAACTGACACTGAGTTACAGTAGAGGTATACTTTTTACTTTTTGTAAAAATAGCACATTGTACATGCTCACCAACCTATGTGGATTTGTTTGCAAACCAAAGAACAGGAAGCAGCATTGATCTTTTTCGTAGCGTTACGTTGACTGACAGGATAACACCAGAGACGGTTATTCATATTATATTAGGTAATACTTTGACAATGCAGTTAATTTCAGTGGCATTGAACTTCAGTTTAATTTACAGTAACTTAAATATTGTGGTGTACATTAAGTTCCTGAACTGCCACCTTTCCCTATTGTAGGAACTGACTCTGTAAATTAAAGGAGAAGTTCGGTGTGAATCAATCCATAGCCCTGTACAGAGGACACTGAATGCTGTCTGTAGCAAAAAGAAGGAAAAAAATTATGAAACATAGGCAGACTTATAAACCAATAACCATTGTTAGCTGAATGGGACATAGCAAAATGAAACTGAAAGTAAGTCACTATGCCCCATTTACTTGGTGTTAGTTGCCCAGGTCATTATTTGGCCTATATTGTATCAAATGTTTTTGTTCTTTTTCCTATAAACAACATTCAGTGACCTTGAACAACAGGGCTATGACTTGATTCACACTGAACTTCTCCTTTAAGCTGCAATGTAGCTAAGATAACCCCCCCCCCCCCACCCACCCATAATGCAGAAAATTGTTTCACTGTTGCTAATGGTTATGAAACATAGTAGGCTAAACAAAGAATATTGTTACTATGGGAACGGAATTCTTACGGGTAATTGCCGTATGATAACATTCTCCAGCCCGCCAAGGATCTGCATGGCTGTGGCGAAATTCCTGGACTCATAGCAGCACTTGGCCATGGACAGGAACTTGGCAAGTAGAGCAGTCTGTGCCTGAGAAATCCACCAATGAGAGAAAGAGAAGATGGGCAGAGATGGAGAGATGGAGAGAAAGAGAGAGAAAGAATCGAGAGTTATGCCACAGCTTTTTGGTGGGCGTACAAAATCAGCAGCCATGTTACCAGTCAGACATGCAGTCTCATTACACAGCATAATTGCTATGCTAATCTCAGCAACAGATTGGCACGCGCTTCCCCAGGATTGAGAGAGATGCGCACGGGAGGTGAGCTGGTCAGCACCTTGACGGAGTCGCAAATGACAATCTCTGCCGAGACCCAGTTGGTGACGCCGTCGGCATATCTCAGCAGCTGAAGCAGGGGTGACTCCTGAGGCGAGGTCTCGGACAGGACGTGACCAGCACCCTCAGCAGACACTGCTTCAGAAGACACACATCTGACAGACAAACAGACAGACAGAGAGAGAGAGAGAGAGGGAGAGAGAGAGAGAGAGAGGGAGAGACCATGTCATTCAACAGCACATTAGGCCGTGTTCAAACAACTGTTGTTTATTACTTTACTAATGCTACAGATGCTTTCTTGGAAACAGAATTCACAATATCACATCATGTGCATTATTACTATGCCCAGCCCACACATACACACATTCATCCCCTTCTTAATGCCCTTAGTCAGACCCTCCCCTTTTTGCACTTTTTAGATATGCACTTTTTTACCCCCCCCCCCCTTCCCCCCCCTCTCTTTTTTTATGCACTACTGGCGAAGGAACTTGACAATTTCACTGCATTTTCTACAGCGGTAACTATATGCATGTGACAAATAAACCTCCTTGTATCCTTGTATTATCACAGCATGAGGGCATACAGCACTAGTACAGTAGGGGCGATAAAGCCTCCCTAGGACCTGCCACTGGCAAGAGGCTAAGCTACACAAATACTAATACTCTTAATGGATGGGTTAGCTGTATAGGCAATCAACGACTTATCTGCCATCCAACACCACAATGGCACTAAGATTTCTCTGACAGTTTTCAGGTGTATGACCTGTTCTGTTTCTATAATTGATTCGGCTACTAATGACCAAATGGACTGTTATAGGCATCATGCCAAAAGAGAAAGTTAGAGAGAGAGAGAGAAAGAGAGAGAGAGAGAGAGAGAGAGAGAGAGAGAGAGAGAGAGAGAGAGAGAGGGGAACATAATGGGTGCTGTGCAACAGCTTAAGGCGTCCTCATCCTCGTCCTGCGTTTAGCAAGTGCAAAATGATCATAACAGGTCGCCATTTTGGTACCACTCAGAGCACACCATCTGTCTTGACGCTAATTATGCTGAATGGAACACTTGTGCTGAAAAAGACAGCGCCAATGTACAACCACATGACATGGTTCTGTATTGTAAATCTGTGTGTGTGTGTGTGTGTGTGTGTGTGCATGTGTGTGCCATCAGGCACAGACTCACTTGGTCGCCCCCATGGTCTTGTCTTTGACACCTTGAGCTCGTGAGTTGAGGAAATGAACGGGGTGGCAGCTCTGGAACATCTCCTGGGAGGAACAACATACGGTAGATACTCTCTGAATGAATACTGTACAGTACTACAAGTTCTTTAGCCATTTGCAAGCATACTATCAACAACTATCAAACACTCTAAATTACTAGCCTGGGCCTCGCCACGGTCTGGCCAAGCATGCTATTCACAGGTTTCGGTCTCCGGAAAACACGGGAACTCCACCAGCAGAC
>JASCQY010000031.1:14161425-14172125 GCA_030264315.1 Sardinella tawilis
AGAGAGAGAGAGAGAGAGAGAGAGAGAGAGAGAGAGAGAGAGAGAGAGAGAGAGAGAGAGAGAGAAAGAGAGAGAGGTGGTTAATAGGTAAGGAGATGACTCACATCTCCAAGCCAGCCTCGGCCGTAGGCCTCAACTCCGTGTCCGTGCCCTCATTCCGCTCCAGGACAATGGGGATGAAGTGCGTGGCAGGAGAAGTGAAGGCCTCGGGCAGATGTGTCGCCGTGGTGATGGGGTAACTATGGGGAACGGGGCCCAGGACTGGAGCCAGGCGCCCTTCGCTGGCTATGGGCTTGAAGGCTGCAGCGAGGCCAAATGCCACCAGGTTACCACCATACCCCAACATCCCATCACACATCCCCTCACACACGATTACATACTGGACATGATCATGGTCAGTTGGACACACAGAAAGAGGAACAGAAGCATTGTTAGGGTAAGCGGATCTGAAAGGAAGAAAGATCTGGTGAAGAGGTTATGGAGTGGCCAAAGCACCAAAGCTTTTTAGAGGTGTTAGAAGTAGGATAGATAGTAGTAACGGATAGATAAAAGTGACGGTTAGGCGTCAGTCCAATCACAGCCCTGTTGTATACAGTAGGCTTGCTGAGTGCTGACGATAGGAAGGAAAGTTTATGCTAACTACTGTAAATGGGCCGATTCGCTATTTGGTCTATGTTTTCCCAAATTTATTTGTTCTCCTTCCTATTGCCAGCATACAGCAAGCGTGCACAAGAGGGCTGTGGCTGAAATGACGGCCAACTCACTCAAAATCACTTGAACAGTGCAGGTCACACACAAGAAAGGGAGAGAAGCGCAATACTGCTTCCTTCTCATCATCACAGCTCAAAAACATCAGCTTGCTGTGATATAATATAAATTTGGTCGGTAATGGGGAGCAGAGTTGCACAACTCTCCTTCCTTGAGGTTTGAGAAGTTAAGGGGCTAGAGAGAAGCGAAGGTACTGTACACTGCACACACCCGCTTTGACCTGTGCCTCTGTATAAGTGCTGCCCCCACCGCTGCGTGCCTCTCCGGGTCTGCCACTGGGTAACTTCAATGACACACCATTGTTTCACCATTAACATTACACAGCAAATCTCCTAGGCCCGACAGCAGCTACTGCCATTTCATAACAATAACATATTCAGAACATGTCACATAAATGTTATGGTGAAATTTATCCATACAAAAACAGTTGCCTTCCCGAAGTTCTCCACAGAGTGGCAATGTTAACGATAGACTGGAGTATGCAAATCCTACATAACACCAACATAACTTCTGTCCTCCATGTAAATGGTTTCAGAGATGATTCATGACTGATGTTCATGTGTTATAATAAACTGTTATAACACTGTTCTGAGCATCATGTGGTCATGTTGCATGGAATGTGACACTGAGTTTTCAGCAGCAATGTTAATAGCCCTTTTTCGATCAAAAAGATGATTCACTTTTAAATTATCTGCATCAAAAAGTTAGTGTGACATGTCATGGAAAAATAATTATATATCTCTAACACATCGATTTTGTTGCGCTTAATTAATGGTGAAATCGTTTTTACGCTTCTTATGCTGTGAAAAATTACTTCGACTTGTTAATTTAGGTTCATCTGATGGAAAAGGGGCTAATGCCTCACTGTTAGCATTCAGTGTCAGTGAGTGAGAGACTGAGGAGTGTCTTACTTTGTGGACCCTGTTGATGAGCTGAGTCCACACGGTCTCTGCAGTCGTGCCCTGGCGAGACAGGTAATCACGGCAGCTCTGCGACAGGAGTGCACACACACACACACACACACACACACACAGATACATTTCTTATGGCCATACTCACATTACAGTAATGCCTTGGTGATCTTCAATACAAACACACTTTAAATCTAGATAAAAGTATCATATCACAGACACCATGCAACAGTGTATGCTTTTGAAGCTGAAATGAAGAGTAAATATTTTTTATTTTTTTTGTCACACAAAACAGAACAAATGCAATTATGAAAGAAATTATCTTTGTGGCTTTAATCACTTCCAACAAAATTGACAATAAAAAAGTAATTCCATTCAAACTGCATGGCATTTCCCAACGAGCACATTAAAGACTGCTAATTGAGCCATCTGCAGTTATTTTATGTTTTGAACATAAAGTATATTGTCTCCTTTACCTTCTTTGCCATAACGATTGTAGGCCTCTCAATGGGAGTCCTCTTGGCCATCTCTAGGAGAAGCCTCTTCAGCTTTCTGGGCATGGCCAGCTTTTGATTAGGGGACAAATTGAACTTGGCTGTTGCCCAGAGGATGGCAGCCACCCCGTACACACAGCCCTGGAAATACACACGCACACACACGGACACACAGACACACACAGACAGACAAACACACACACACACACACACACACACACACACACACACACACACACGCACACACAGTCAAGAGCTGTAACTGATCCTATGGGACTTAGAATGGAGCCAGGTGTACCAGTGTCAGTCGGTAGCCATCGATATACAGTATTCCAAAATGCACTGTATTTGTGTGCTTCACAATTCCGCTGCTGGCCGGTGCTCCATTCAATGCAACTTATTGTATGATCTTCTGGATCTCAGCCATTTTAAAACCAATTTAAAAGTCAAAAACAATTGAAGCATTTCTTTGAAATGATAAATAAACAACCTCATTTTGCAACTTTAAAGCAGAGCAAAGTCTCTTCTAAAACGATGCGTGGAGTTCCAGTTCAAACAAACCTTCTCTGTCACAATGCCATGCTCCAAGTATTCCGGGGCCAGATAAAAAGCATCACATGATCCTGCAGAAGACACATTGGCCAATGAATTCACTTTCTCTGCATTACATTAGCACTCCCTTCCCAATATAACTATTCTGTGCACTTTTCTTCTGAAGTTTATTTACTCTAACAATTAAGGAAGGAAAGTATATTTGTGAAAAAGTGTGTGTGTGTATGTGTGTGTGTGTGTGTGTGTGTGTGGAGCTGCACCTGTGTTTTTAGGCTTCAGAAATAGAATCTCGCCCTCACAGCCCACATACACTGTATCCAGGCACAAATACGCTGTACAAAAAGACAGATAAGACAGACAAATCCACTGTTCTTTCAGCCATTAATCCCACTTAAAGAATAACTGTTTGCCCAAATACAAAACACACCTTGGTTTTCCTATAATAAATGACCAAGAACAAAAAAAAAGGTCTGTAGGCTATGCTAGTTTGCGAGACCACAAAAACTGATCATTTACTTTCCACACTGGAGTGCGTTTGGAGCGTACAGTATTTGGAGCGCAGAGGATAATGGAGCCAACCTGGGAAGTCGATGTAGGTCTGGAGAGTAGCCAGACAGGTGTAGCACAGCGCCCACAGCTCTTTCACCGACAGCGGCCGAGAGCAGCGAGAGAGCAGCTCCCTCAGGGAGATCCACTGGAGCAAAGACAGCAGAATGCGCATTTAAGGAACTAACCTAGCCTACTGTACTTCAGGAAAATGAACCGCACTTAAGACTTCTCATTAACGCTCCACAGAACTCACATTTAGCAGAAGAAAAAAAAATAAAAGTATATAAAAATTCGACCAGCAAGCAAAATACAAGATGCAGACCAAGATGATAGAATCCGAATTGTTAAGAGTGAGGTTATGCTTTTAGCTTTAGTGACATCTACTGGAAGATACTGTGACTGAACTTAGATTAAAAAATATACCTGGGAAATAAACAGTATGATTCTATAAAAACAGGGAATCGTAAAAGCATATATCACTAATTTTGACTCAAACGTTGGGCACAGACATCTTGAAACCAGGGTCAGGGGTGGTAATGCCTACACACACACAAACAGGGCGGAGTAGCTGGTATCCGCTCACCTCATCCTGAGAGTCTTCGATCAGGCACAGCATACTTTTAGTCATGTGATTATTCAGACTGTACATATGGTTGTTCCCGACAGTGTCTGTGCTCGATGAGGAAGGAGAGGTCTGATCATCTGCGGCTTCGCGCTCCGACCAATTGGCTACTCCATCCCCGCTCTCGTCGCAGGGCGTGAGAGTGCAGGCACTCGACACCTCTGGCCCGGAGCTCTCCTCGCGGGGCGGAGCGGATGCTGACCCACTCCGGAGCGCCTGGTTCCAGACGAGGGGCTGGGCCGCGCTGGGTTCATCCGCCCCGATCTCCGTAAGGTCGTCCAGGTGGAAGCTGATGTCTGGGTGCGGGGGAGGGGAGAGCGCCGGTGGAGGGTCGTGGGAGTCCGGCACGGACCAGGAGCGGTGGAGGGCGGCCCAGGGCAGCTTCCTTCGTGCTGGTGCCCGGCAGTGCACAGGCGAGCTGTTCTGAGACCTGCTGTCGCCCGGAGTTTGGAACACCTCTTTTACCCCTTCCGGAGCCCCGTCCTCTCTACCCATAAGGCCGTTCTCACAGCTCTCCTTCTCCACGGGTCTGCAGGAAGAGGACCTTGGGCAGTGGCACTGTGATGAGGGCTGGTCATCTGCATCAACTTCCTGGGTGTCAGAGGCACAACTTCCTGCGGCACCCCACTCACCAAAGTGGTTCTCCCCCAAACTGCACCCCCCGTCAGCTGAGGACTGTTCTGAGAACAGTTGGCAGGCTTTCACCTGTCTCCAGTGACTCTCCCAAGATGTCTCCCATCTGTCTGTTAAATTTAAAACAGACACCAAGAAAGAGGCTTGGCATCAGAGAGCATCTAATCCAGCAAGCTTTATGACCATGACTAAACATGTATCTAATATTCTTGGCAAGCACATAAATATCAAACACAGATCCTCACTAGAGATTAAGGGCACAACAAAGACTGTGGGCCAACAACACCAAGTGACTTTCAGAATGCCTTTTTATAGAGCAATCTGCAGATTTCAAAGACAGCTCCTATGCTTTGCATCAATGTAGAAATAACATAGTATGGGAACAGCTATCGTAAGGCATTTTCTGCATGCTTGCTTTGATGTAAGGTACTGTATGTTACATAAATGTAAAAGTTGTTATGTAATGATATTTGCATAATTACCCGTTTGAAATGTTAAGCCTAATTCACAGTGGGCCACAATCTGTTAGGCAGCATTTGTTACAAGTGCTTGACTGACTCATCAGCTTTTATGTTCTTCCTGAGTACAAAAATAAAATCATTAAACTAAGAAGGGGACTGAGTGCAGAGGAACCTTGAAGCGTTGCGACTGATTCGATGGACAGGACTCTTCTTCCGATGGAGGACAGCTTGCGACAGATGGTTAGTGATGAGCTGGATGTGAGTCTGAGCTCCCCTAAAGACAGAATGTCCTACACACACACACGCACACACACAGACACACACACATACACACACACACACACACATGCACAATTAGGTCTTGTCTATGCTGTTAAAAAAATCTATGTTGTGCTTTTAGATAAGTACAGTAACTTTCTTCACACAAAAGTTTAAGTATCTTGTTTGCAAAACTGCCTCTAAATGTTTAACGCTTTATGAAGCTGTTGTTGCTCACTGCTCATTTCGGAATGTTTCCTCATGCATATAAACCATTACACTCAGGGCTGTGGGCTGAATGTGGCCACCCAAACGGAAAGTTTCATGTGGCATTCAACAAATAAGAATGACTTTTAACAGTGGCACACCAACAAACTCAAAACACAAGACCAAAACAGTTGCATCCCTGATTTTATCCTGCTGAATCTGAGGTAAAGAAACAGAACTGTGTATTCTACAGTTCTACAGTTTCTACAACTACAAGTACTTCAAGTGAAACCATTTCATCACACACACACACGAACGCACACATGCACGCACACAAACACACACTGTGACACACACATACTGTACACACACACACATGGTGACACACATCACTCCTGGCTAAAGGTGCATGTGCAGCAGTTCAGTGTCCTGCATGGCTCCGCATCCTCCCTCCTACCTGAGGACGTGGCCTGTCCTCGGGCTTCTCCTGCTGCATCTGCTCCAGGAGCCTCTTGGTCTCGGCCCCCAGCTCTGCCTTCAGCTCCGGCTCAATGACAAAGTCCAGAGCTGCACAGAGGGTACAGCCCAGTGAGTACACATGGCCCTGTAGAGAGAGAGACAGAGAGAGTACGAGGGAAAGAGAGAGAGAGAGAGAGAGAGAGAGAGAGAGAGAGAGAGCACAGAGTACGGTCAGTTTTTCCATTTTTGTGTCTCTGGTAACATACATTAAAAACTCTAAAACAGCAAAAACCATTACATAGCTTTATGTTATTGACTGCAGTAACTGGAAATGTTTCAAGTTTTCATCTCAGAAATCTGGTCAACTTAGGCTATAAGGAAGGCGCACGTCCAAGCTTCATGTTACAGATGGCGGAGCACACCACCATGTCTTTGCACTGAGTGAACCACGCTAACAGACATGTGCAGGAACTCAGAGAGGCGATGATGATGATCACGGCTAGGGTATGACTCATGCCTTCGCTTTTGGGCAATGGGAATAGAAATGCAGAGGGAGTGTTTGATAACCACGTAATATTATGTGTCAGCCAGCCAACACAGCAACAGGAACACATTTGTGCAACAGTAGTACAGGCCTACAGAGACGCTGATGAGGAATCTGGTGAGGATGCTGGAAGCACTGAGCAACCACTGACAAATTCCTGGGGAGGAAGCTAACAGATGTAAACTGTAAATTTGTGTAAAGTGGATAAGTTAGTTACCATAAAATTAGAATACCTCACAATTATATCTTATAATGTGTTTTTAAAAAGTGCTACTGATTGAATAAGGTACCAAAGATCTTTGAAATTCAAAGTCAAAAGAAAAGAACAATGCTACATGGTAACTCTTCTGTTCTCACAGTGGCACAGTACATCAAAGCAGGGTCACCACACATCGCACACAGCCCACGCCAGTATTACCGTAACTAATGATGTGGATATGCCTGCACAGTTCACAGCACTCACGTTAGCATTAACATTAGCATTAACATTAACATTCAATAGGTGCCTATGACAGTGGCACACTTATGCAGACGTCCTCCACATAGGCCAGCAGGGGCCAATCTTATCAGTGACCACATGAATAATATGCAGCCTGGGGTGGGGGTGGTAGTGGTGGTGGTAATGGGGTGATGGGAGTCAATGCAAACAGGCTCTGAGGGTGCCGATTTGGACAGGAGTCATGTTCTAAGAGGACGGAGGCCCCGTGCATAATGGCTTATTTGGAGAGCGGCGACACACACATTACGCTCAGAATTGAACAGCTGATAAATGCAGCCGAGCAGGAAATCGATTCACCGGGCCATGCTGCCCTCGGCTCAGATTGTGAGGGGGAAGACAGGAGAAAAGAGCGAATGGGTGGGAGGGAGAGAAAGAAAGAGAGAGAGAGAGAGAGAGAGAGAGAGAGAGAGAGAGAGAGAGAGAGAGAGAGAAAAACTAAGTGTATAAGGCTATGTGATCAGGTGTGGCAGGGTTTCTTATCCACCATGTTCCCCCTTTACACAGTCTGTTGACTGTTCTGCCAATTGATGTTGTTGTGTATCAAGCATTTGGGTTAAATCAAACGTGGAGATTTTGACCTCAGTAAACTTGGAGATTTTAACCTCAGTAGAGATTGACTGATAAAGCGATATGTTTCTATACATGCTTCTTATTTGTTTTAAAGGTATAGCTAAGTTTCAGTATCTGATCCAAACATCACAACACTGCATACGGGAAATTATTCGTTTGACTACTATATGCTCTACTTGATATACTAGTCACAGTGTGACTTCAAAAAACATTTTCTGAAACACTATCTTGAATTTAGAAAAACGCACAAGAGTTAAGAATAAAGAACAGAACAAAATGATAGTGTTCACCTTAATAACTCACCTCAAATGTACTCCCAGTTCTATCAAACTCTGGAGGTACAAACGAGCCCTCTGGATCATCTGCGAGTAAAAGGCAGAAACAAAGTGATATGAGATTAGACATTTACATTACATTTATGCATTTAGCAGCTGCTTTTATCCAAAGAAACTTACAAAAAGAGGATTAGCATTCAAGATACAACACAATTAAAAATCTTACTAAGAGTGCAACTCGCTAACAATTGGCATGAGATGGAAGTGCAGGAGAGTGAAGTGACGTGTGCGTGTATGTGTGTATGTGGCGGGGGCATTGTAGTGTTTTAACTACAACAGATATACTGTATTAATCAGCTATATATCACCTGCAACTATGAAACACAAATATAACACCAACCACAGTCCAGCCACCAAACACATACAACTAAACAAGAAAATAACTGTAAAAATCCACACTGAGATCCATAGCTTATTTTGTGCAGCTCCTTTCTTAAATAGGGCACTGTTTTCTCTAGACGCAGTGAATACACACATGAGAGACTTCTAGAAGGTTCTGGGGCTGCACAGAACTGGGTCAGGCTTGTCTTGGGCCTGTCTTTTTCGCTAGGACTTATTACCCATTCCCAGGTGTGAGTCTGAGAAACTCCTCAAGGTTATTACAGGCGAATGGGAGGAGGGAGGAAGGAGAAGAGGAGGCGGGTGATGGGGGGGGGGGGGGTTAACACTGCCTGCCCCGTTAGGAGGAGAGCGCAGGGGGAAAGAGTTAGAGGATGATGCAGAAACTGGGAAATACTGTATGCATGAGAACCAGAAAAGGTTCTGTGTCTCATGCTGCGCAGAGTTTAGTGCTACAAGCCTCCAACAGTTATTATTAACAAAACCAGCGTACGAAACAATGGACCGCTGCTGCTGAACAAAGACGGCCCTCCTGGTTCCATTGCTGTAAAGTATTATGTGTGTATAATGATAATCCAAAATAAAAGCCCTTTCATCAGGCCTTTTCCTGTTGAAAAACAAAATCATACCTCAACAAAACAGACACCACATTACTGTATGTCGTCCTGATGTACTACAGGAGTCCAGCTTCAGCGCTTATTCATCATTCATGCTTATCTTTAACAGCCCAGCAGCACTCTTTCCAAACAGCAGGCTGGATCTCTGTAAATATTTCATGGATGAACAATGCCCCTCTGATGGAAGTACATGCGGTTGTGGATAGCCAGTGGAGAGGGTGAGAACGGCGCGTGGGGAGGACTGTGGTGTGCGGACAGACAGGCTCACTTCTAAGACGATGCTGAGTAAGTAGCCTAACCAACACTTGGTGCCTTGAAAGGGATCTTCCAGAGTCTATCAGCCCTGTTGTTTGAGGTTGCAGAGTCCTGCTTGTAGGACTGAGATTGAGGTAAATTTGATCTACAGACCAGAACCAGCAGCTAATGCTACCTGAACGGGTCACAGGAAAACAAAACTGAATTGGAGTTTCTTAATCCATCCATCCATTCAGGATATTAAAATATATTAACAACAGTATTTCAATTCAAAGTTGGGTTCAAACTTGATTGGACCGACAGTTGACATTACAAGAGTGCATCCATTTTGAGGAAGGTAACAAAGATCTTCTAACAGCACATCTGAACGTTCTGTAGATGTTGTGAATTCAGCTTAATGCTTCTATAGTGAGAATGGAAGAACTCGTTGTGCCCTTCAGATACCCTAAGGAAGCAGAGAGCTCCATCTGAACCAGGGACGACCACATCTTCCGTCTCTGAATTAGAGAGAAATCAGTCTGCCTGAACAGCATACTGAGAAATCGAATTCTGTTTGAAGTCTTACACAATCCCAGATTCCCACCCCCAACTAGAGTTTTTGGGCAGCACTAAAAACTTTGCTGAGTCATGGTTTGGCTTGGGGATGAGTGCAGCACAGCACAGCAAAGCACACATTGGCACCAGACTCAGGCAAAGGATGTAGGCTATGGTGGCTGCTCCGATTCCTGTCAGCCAATCGGGGGACAAAGCGCTGACTCACCGCTGAGTTGCTCCATGAAGCACACATTGCCGTGGGCGTTGAAGGCCAGCGTGTCGGGCGTGATACAGAGAGTGTGAAAGAGTGGAGACAGAGCGATGCCCTGCAGTGAGCACACACACTCCACGCACACGGCCAGCACCTCCTCTTCTGACAGACAGCTGTCTCGCAGCGACAGGATGTCAGCCAAGGACACATTCTCCTACCAAAGGCACACACATGGAATTAAGAAATGATGCACACATGATACATTCTCTCTTTCACATATTGAATTACAGAGTTAAAGCAACACGCCACCATTCGTGAAAATATGTTCATTTTCCATCTCCCCTTGAGTTAATTAATTGAGCCATACCTTTCTCCTGTTCATCATCCTTCTCTGAGTCTGGCAATACCAAATTTAGCTCCAAATTAGAATGTATCATTGAGTCGAATTAGACCGTTAGCATCTCGCCTGGTCTAATCCACTTCAATGATAACTGTTAGCTTGGAGCTTACATAGGTATAGCCGGACTGAGAGAAGGACTGGATGAATAGGAGAAAGGTATGGCTCAATTAATTAACTCGAGGGGAGATGAAAAATGAACAGATTTCCACAAATGGTGGCGTGTTGCTTTAAAGGATGATACTGTATGACTATCTGTGTCTTGTGCATAAGATGTCTGTTTTTGTCTGTCTTTTGTATCTGTTGCTGTGGCTATGGCAATGACAATGTCATTTCCTTCTAGGGATTATCCAAGTCACACACACACACACACACACACACACACACACACACACACACACACACACGCACACACACACACATGCACAGATACTTGCCTGCTCCACCTCAACACCACAGTTCTCCCAGATGACAGAAAAAATCAT
>JASCQY010000031.1:14208386-14221559 GCA_030264315.1 Sardinella tawilis
AGACTGGGAATGAGGACTGGGAGGAGGAGAGACTGGGAGAAGGAGAGACTGGGAATAAGGACTGGGAGGAGGACAGACAGCAGCGGGAAGAAGACAAATGGAGACTGGATGGGGGAGATTTCTGGTGCAAGAGAATGTATGAGGCAAAGGGAAGGGGGGGGTCTCTGGTAAGGGTGTGTGTGTGTGTGTGTGTGTGTGTGTGTGTGTGTGTGTGTGTGTGTGTGTGTTTCAGTGTGTGTGTTTCAGTGTGTGTGAGTGTACCTGGTGTAGATTTGCATATGCATCCAAGAGTGTATTTTGTGATTGAATGTGTACGGTAGGTATGTGAGTTATGGGTGTGTGCTTGGGGAGGCAATACAGGGTCACAAGGTCAAAAGGATGAAATGGTATTTGACCTGACCAAAGCAAGGGGTTCTGACTTTAAATTAGATGCATGGAAATTGGTTGCCTACACACACACACACACACACACACACACACACACACACACACACACACAGAGCCAGCTGAGCATGCATTCCTGCAGATCAATGTTTTTGGCTGCAAAGGGATGTGGATGAGAGCCGAGGTCAGCTTGCATTTATATACTGAGCGCCAATGGAGCCACTGGAACCCACTGGATATAAATGAGCTCTGATTTACCAACCAACAGGAGTCATCAATAACAGTAGGCTCTCTGATAAGGCATTAGAGTAGACCATATGGCTACACCGGAACATTAGCTGTAAAACAAAACAGCAAAAAAAAAAACTATAGTGGACATACTGCTTGTGTCTTCATAGAGGTGGATTTTTGGCCCTCTTCTGAGATAGAGTACTGTATCTCTGGCCAGTTACCATATCAGATATATTAAAGTGACACTATGGCATTTTTGGTGTAAAACTGCTGGACTAGCTACCTAAAAGGCCTGCAAAATCTTCCAGAATACTTCCAAAGCCTTATTGGGTAGGCTATTGCCAGAACACTCTAATTGGTGTTTGATGTCAATGCAGCCAGCAATGCCATGCAGTAAGTAGAGCCTTTTCTTTCATTTAGTGGTGTTTTCTTTTTTTACCCACCACCCAGAACTGCACAGTGCATCTCCTGGGTGGCTGGTGGGAATAACACTTGTGTTTGCACACCCTTCATATCCCTAATTAATTTGGAGATGGGACCAAAACAAATAGTCTGATACAAAAGATACTTACAGTAAAAAGTGGCAAATCGCTACATAGTGTTTTTCTTTAAGTTAAAACACACTTCCTGTTTGGAATATTTTATCTGGATACTTATTGTACATCTGTTTAACTAAGGGCTTGTTTACAGTACCTCCACTTTGGAGGGTGTTATAAAAAAAAAAAAAAAAAAAAACATCTGTTTGAGGTGGCTAAAACAGTTTAAGTGTAAATGAAATGCACAAACAGATAAAAAAAATCTGTTTGTAAAACGATCTAAACATGTGTAAACAAGTCCTAAATTCTGACCCTGTTCTCAAAGATGGGAAATATACAGATGGAGTTGCCTGCATAATAAGCAGCTTTATAGCTTTAGGGGATGAGAAGGAGTAAGTACGGTAAGCAAGAAAGTAGGTAAGTAAGTAAGTAAGTAAGAAAGTAAGTAAGTAAGTAAGTACTGTAAGTAAGTAAGCAAGAAAGTAAGTAAGTAAAGTACTGTAAATAATAAGGTCACCGAATACCAGAGACCTCTGTGACCTGCTGGCTGGGCCCATGTGGGCTGGGTCCAAATATACCAGATGAGCTGCCATGGCTGATGATTCAGCATCACCACCACACTTCCCAGTCTCAGGCTTTATGCTACAGCCAGACTCACTAGAGGACACTAGCGTCTATGAGCATCTAGGGGATTGGAACATACAGTGAGTAGTGACCATAAAATAAAAATGACAGCGACAGCAAACAAAGTTACACTGTCATATTCACTGATCAAACAGCCAGGAATGGAGTAGAAAAGCTGTGACTGGGGAATTATTTGGTAGACAATTTTATACACATTTTACATTTTATAATGCATGAAAGTATTCTTTTGATGTATGATACTGACAGTAATTGCCTGCAGTAAATTAAATACCACACACACACACACACACACACACACACACACAAACACACACACACACACACAGTTCTGCAAGAGTATATTAATATGGAAGATACTTAGCAGAGCAGCATCAGTCATTTGAATAACAATAGGTTAAAGTAATGCAATTTGTTGGGAAAAGCAAAGCAAATCACATCCAATATGTTGCGTCAGGGAAAAAAAAAAGAAAAAAAAGAAGCCTACCCTAACGCTGCCTATCTGCTGACTCCAGCGGGCCCACTGAGGTGGGGACGAGAGAGAGTGACTCACAGGTCAAACTAATGACAGCCAGTAGAGCTGGAGCTCATTACTCAAGACAGAAAACAATCTGCATTAAATGCCAAATTACTGGCAAACTGCAATCTGTTGAGGATAGAGCGAAAGAGAGAGAGAGAGAGAGAGAGAGAGAGAGAGAGAGAGAGAGAGAGAGAGAGAGAGAGAGAGAGAGAGAGAGAGAAAACAGAAAAGTTGGGAGGGAGGGCAAGACTTCCAGCCTACAGACTTTTCCAAAGCAGCACAGCCAACAGCTCTTTGGTTGGATGCGTCTGGGCAACAGCCAGAGATTTTACAGATTCCGAGCGTGACCTTGTGCCAAAGAGGGTAGACATTGGACACATCCACCCACAGACCCTATATGCATAAAAGCTCTCTTTCTCTCTGTCTCTCTCTCTCTCTCTCTCTCTCTCTCTCTCTCTCTCTCCCTGCCTCTGTTTCTTTACCGCGAGATAAGGATAATAAATCAGATTAATCTACAGCATGCAATGATGGTAACATACTATTGGCAGCTTTAACATATGGGGGAATGAAAAGTCTCCTCTTTCTGCCAGAGAGCACAGCCATTAAATCAGAGGGGGACCCAGTGAAAAGCAGACACACACACACACACACACACACACACACACACTCAGACAGACACACTGACACAGGCATCCACTGAGACCCGTACACGGAGTCACAGCAGGAAGAGAGGCACCTACAGTACAGAGAGAAGAGAGTGCCTTGGTGGGTGATACAGAGAGGGTGAAAGAGAGAGCAAGAAGGGGAAAGGAGAGCAGGAGAAAGGAGAGAGGGAGAGAGGGAGGGGAGTAGTTCAGAGGTAACTAATGGCAAGTGATTCATGAGTCATTAGCACACTCTCTCACTCTCTCTCTCTCCCTCTCTCTCTCCCTATTGCCATCACCTCTTTTCCCAGCACTGCCACACAGCAAGACATCAACACAAACATGCCTAGAGAAGGCTGCCAACAGGGACGCTGCCCACACTGTGAGACTTAATGCTATTGCGTCAACAACCTCCTGCCAAATGCCCAGCCTACGGTGACCACAGACGCACGCCCCGGCACCGACACATCATTTTAGCCCCCATGCCGAGAATAATACGCCGGCCCCCATTCACAGTAATAACACCCATTTAGAGTAGTTTGCTACTAAAATCCATATCGTAATCCACAAATGTGTGTGTATGTGTGTGTGTGTGTCTCTCTAGCACAGCACTGGCTTTTCTGTAGTAAGACTGGCATCATTTGTGGCGTGGTGGGTCGTAAAAGACAGATATTAAAGCAAATCACAACTACTGCCACATAACGGCTGCTGGTCTGCCTTACGCGGTCCATACAGAGAAGGGATCATTACGGATGCCTTGCAGAGATGCAGCGCTTCATCTGGGGCTGTTTCTTTATGTAATGAAGCCATTTTTTTTTTTTTTTTTTCCAAGGGGCATGCTTGTCAGGCAGCCATGAATCAACCGCTCCAGTCATAACCCTTTGTCAGTCACACAGCCTCAACGTGGAACTCGTTGCTCTCTCTTTGTTAGATGATAATGCTACACCAGAACCATCCGATGCTGTCTGCTTCCTCCCCCCCCCCCTCTCTCTCTATCTCCCTCCCTCTCTTTTACTCTCTCTCTCCTCTCTCCTCCTCTTCTCTAAATAAACAACCCATGAGGTAAATAAGCATATGTCAGGGGAAAGTCAACGAATGGCCTTGTTAGAGTGATGAAGAGGAGCAGCGGACCCTCTGCAGTGTGCCGGAGCTGCGCGTGAGTCACTCCCATCTCCACCCGAGCAGGAGGCAAACCACAGGGGAATATAGACACTGGCAACGTGGAGGAGCAGAGAGCTGCCTGCCGGCGCTGTCCGCGGTGCTGAAGGAGAAATCAAAAAAGGGCCGTCCACCGCTAGCCATGGTGCTGAAAGTCCCTCAAGCAGTAGCTTTGTACATAGAGGGAGCAATGAAAGGCAACCGCTCGCGTGTGTATGTGTGTGTGTGTGTTTGTGTGTGCGTGTTTATGTGTGTGTGTGTGTGTGTGTGTGTGTGTGTGTGTGTTTGTGTGTGTGTATGTGTGTGTGGTGGGTGTGTAGGAGGCTACATTTGATTAAGAGAAAAAAGGTCAGAATCATAGAAGAGGGGTCTGATCCATTTTTTTTCCCACGAGGTTTGCATGCATGTTGCATGGGGCTGTGCTGTTAGTTTGGTTTGCCACAAAGTGAGCACGTGTTGCTGTTCTCAGCACTGGGAGAGGAGAGGAGTGCTACTGCAGCTTTAGCTGAGGGGAAAGACTACCAGCGAGGTAGGTATTGCTGACAGGGCTGATGCCGCTGTCTGTGGTCCTGAAAGACAGCAAACCACACACAACTATCTACTCCAGCAATCGACACAATGCTACTGGTATTGACTATGCAGCACCTTGGAGGTCCCAGGAGGAAGGAGATGGTGTCTTGGAGACTGTGCTGGTTGTTGGCTTTAGCAGCTGATGGTTAAGGTGGAGGGATGCCTGCTGCTGATGTAGTGAATGCATAAATAAGGCATAGAGTTGGTCCAGAGAGAGAGAGAGAGAGAGAGAGAGAGAGAGAGAGAGCAATCAGAGAAAGAGAGAACGAGAATGGTAAGAAATGCAAAAATCCTCAGGCGCATGATGCAGGAAGAAAACAACAAACAAAGCAGGGAATGAAAAATACAGAAAAAAAAAAATCAAATAATTAAGAAAAGGTAAATGAAGAGGTGAGTGAAAAAAGAGCAATAAAAAAGGGAATGTGAAACAAAGGAACAAAGCAACCGCAACAAGCAGTTTGACAAGAGCACAAAACATCTCATGACTCCTCAGCTTTGCCTAGTTGGGACCAGACACCAAAGAGCATCATCAGCTTCAGAGCTTCTCAGCAGGGCAAACAATGGCTACATTCCCCACTGCCAGATACCCAGTGCATACACTGGCCCAACCAGCAACACCCCATCCACCCCCCTCTCTCTCTCTCTCTCTCTCTCTCTCTCTCTCTCTGTCAGCCTCAGCGTCGGGGTGAATCAGCCAACACATGGGGCCTGGCGACCCAATCAATAGGCACATTTCCACCAGCCATGTCAGAGATGATCATCCTCTGCTCTGGGGACTTTGTGGAAGGGGAAGGTCATAGCTGAATATAATTGGTGGATTCAAGTTCTCACAGTCATCATCAGCCCGGATGGGAGGGAACAGCCGGGACAGCGCAGCCTGCCACCGAGAACAACCTTCAAACTGGACATGTCTAACATTAGATTAGACAAAACAATGAGGGGGGGGGGGGGTGGAACCTCATTAAAATGTTCAAGGCATTCGTTGAAAAATGGAAATGAATCTCAAAGGACACCAAACACACCATTTGTAGTCTAATCAACGCTTCGTGCTATAACGCTAATAAGCATAGGAAGAGTGCAGACCTGTCTTTCAGAGAAGGTGAACAGTTTTTTTGACTCACTGTCTGCTCCATATCATTTGTTTTATTTTTGTAATTTCAAAGCCAAAGTGGGGAAAAGGTGTTTGAACAGCAAGGCTCATCATTAGGGCTAATGACTTTATTTTAGGAGCACAAAGTAAAAGAAAGACTTTGTAGCTTCAATCAAAGCTACGCTAGCTCCAGGCTCAAGAGGATCAGGTGATGGTCCATGATGCATTTTCCCCTTGCACAGCTCTTAACATTTCAATGTGACATGACAGGGTTCTTGTGAAAAGTGTGCATCAAAGCTTATTCCAACGCAATCAACACAGATAACACCAGTTTTCAGGAGAGGGGGGGCTTAAAGTTCCAGCTCTTTAAAGCTTGAATAGTTCTGTGTCAGAAAATACATCATGCAACAGGTTCAGTATGCCCGGATAACAATTCAAGGAATTGATAAGGACAGTATCAAAAACGATATGATGTCCATGTCTTTGGGCACTGCAGAGAGAGGGGGGAGTAAGGGAATGGGAGAGAGAGAGAGAGAGAGAGAGAGAGAGAGAGAGAGAGAGAGAGAGAGAGAGAGAGAGAGAGAGGGTGACTGAGAGAGAACTGCGGGTGTGGTGACTGCATTAGCAAACGCACAATCCCTACACGCAGCTACACATACACACGCACGCAGCACGCACACGCACGCGCGCGCACACACACACACACACACACACACACAATGAAAAGCACTACGCTGCCAATTCTGCCAATGATACTTCAACGCTCCCCTCCCCTTCTTTAACGCGCCCCAAGTTCAAACCATTAATCTGTTGTCACTTCCATTTACAGAATTGCTTTCTGATCTCACTTTAGTCTTGGGCTCATAGAACACCGTTTAAACGAGGCGGCACATCGTCATTGCAAAGCATATATGTGTTAAACACAGAGCTCCGGCGAAGGGAGACGGGCTTGCGGAGGCTCGATGTTAAATACATAACGTTAGGATGCTTCAGCTCCACACAGTGACAATGTGAAATGCAGCCTCAACACCGCTAAACGCATTCCAAATGCTGTTTGACTTCCCAGTGCCGATGTCGCAAATTTGCAAATTTCGTGTTAAGCATTTACAAATCGGCGACTCGACTTTTCTAATTCCCTTACAAATAAAAAAAAATACATTAAACTGAACAGAGCCACAAATGTAGCACATTAATCCCACAAAAGTGAAATTGCACAACAGCTCGCAATCATACACAGCTAAGAAACTGACCTCCCAGTCTATCGAGTCCCACTCTTCGGTAAACATCCGGAGGATTTCTGCGCGTCCGAACGCGGGCGACGCGCATGGGAGCACTACGGAGCGACTGAGCGACGCGATGCCATTGCGCTAAGGGTAATATCCACATTAAATCAAATCGTTTCTGAGCGTCAACAGTAGAAGGCGTCCCGAAACGTAGGCTGCGACCAAAAAATGTCCAAGTTGAAAATGACAGATACATATATAGGATGCTGCGATTCCTCCGAGCAGCGGTAGTCCGTCTCGGCAGCAGAGGTTGCAGCCAATTAGTGCGCCACTTGCGCTCGCAGGCGCGTACTGACGAGTCGTTGGAGAGCTTTGGAGGATCCTTTCCATTTCCACTGCCGTATTGCCAGACCACATAAAAACCAAAACGAGTAGCCAATAACTTCTTCATACTCCCCAAAACACATCCATTCTTTAAGATATCCAGATTTCGCACTTTTCGCCATGTTTCCCTCCTGTTTCATCCCCCAGATGATCAAAACGGAGGAAACCGTTTTTAGGGATTAAAATTTAGAACCAGCATCTCCAGACAGACTTGAGGTTTCTGACGAAACACGTGACTCGTGGTGGAGACAGGGGCATCTGAAACACTCAAAAGTAAACAGCCATGCAGGGAGGGTGGGACTGTGGAGGGAGGACAGGGCAGTACTTTTTGGGCAAAGTGAAAAGGAAATGGAGACGAGTGGAGGAGAGCGAGAGAGAGAGGGGTGAGGGTGGGGGGAGTGGGACTTACCATGAGAACCGCAAAGTTCTTGTGATGAGTGCAGTAAATGGTGGTCGTGTTGCCCACCGAGCCCGTTATGTTGCACCCCTCTGCTCTCCAGCCGCCGTGTCCATCGAGCAGGTCAAAGTCCCAGTAAGCAGCGGTGGGGTCTACACCCAGAGCCAAGTGCCTGAGAGCGATGGTGACGGGCTGCACGGCGCTCCCCGAGCTGCAGCCATCTGCGGAAGAGCAAGACATTGAATCAGGTAACTCAAGTGGAAATAAGTCCTTAAGTGCTGTGTGTAGCTGTGTATGTTGCTACTCGTGTGCCTCACTAGGGGCACGCGTGCAGACACGCACGCCCGCTCGGACTAATAAAAACACACTCAAAAACACACATGCACGCACCAACACACAAACATTCAAGCACGCACGCTAGCGCACATGTATCTGGGTACGTGCTTATTTTTTTCTATTTTGTTTATTAAACATAGGTGCTTTGGATAAACATGTATTTCTAAAAACTAATAGCAGTCTAAAGAGCAATGTCAGTGCGTTTATGAATTTTCCTGTGTGTAAAAAGCGCGTTGAAACAAAATACCGTTATGGGCAGAACTTGCATTACATTCAGAAAACGTGCGCTGCATACAAATATTTGATAGATGTTACCTGCCTCACACAATGTGCATGCCATAAATATCATTTATGGTCATATTTAACTAATTGCAGGTAGCATCTCGGACTGAACAGGTAGGGGGGCACACCAAGACAATAAACAAGAGATTTTTAAAAGAAGGGTTTCTTTTTACCACCGCCCCCTTTTTGCAAGTATTAGTCATCCTGTGGTCTCGTAATTGCCGGTAAGAGAATGTATGAGTGGAATGGCCGCGATGACAATACCTCTCTTACCTAATTTGGTGAAAGCAACTGGTGTTGCAACACTCCTACGTTTCCCATCATCGGCGAGGTTCGACGAATTCCCTGTGCAAGGAAAGAGTTTCCCATTGCGAAAGACAATAAACTGCAGCTTGCAAGTGGAGTTATCAACAGATTGCAACGCAGATGTGCTAGGGGCGGCAGCAGCAGCAGCCAGCGGTAAATGGATTGACGCGACAGCCACTGTGTTCTGCGGATGAAATAAAGAGAGGGAAAATCGAGGTTAAACAATGTCATTCACCATGATGATGCGCCACAAAAAATAACTCCGCCAGAAAACGGCAGAAGCTGGCAAATAGTCCTCCGTTTCGAAAGCTGCAAGTGTCCATGGAGCACGAGCACTGACGGGACTATAGGCTTCTGCCGTTATGGTTGAAGCGCTCTTGAGCGCCTATTTGGTCAAGCTCTCTGCAGTAGAGGTGGAAATGGTTCTAACCATCCCAGCTCCGGGGCACATCAACACCGTAGAGTTGATTTAAAGAGACAACCGACCTGGCTTCAGCTTTATTCAACTCACAGTGAACACCATCTTAAAAAATATGAGCCTTACGTGGAATAAACAGATTCGGTACAGTAATTTTGCACAGCAGTAGCACATCCACACCAGTTGCCTCGGGCTAACGTGTGTGTGCGCCATTGGTGTATAATGTAATGAATAATGAATTAAAATCATTTCAAAATTATGTTTATGAATCTAAATTGAATGCTAGGCCTGATGATTTATTGAAATGGATAAGATTCATTGTTAAAATGTGACATGGAAATCACCAGAACAAAAAACTAAGAACAAATGAGTTCGAATAAATAGCATAAATCTGAGGTTCTCATCATCCGATTTTTAGAGGGACTTGATCATTTGCGAGAGCTTGAAGGCGCCATGCAATGGCAGAGGCTACAAATCAGTCACATTGGTTGTATTTCCGGGCAATACATCTACTAGGGGAGCAATGTGGCAGCTTAGAAAGCGCTGCCATCAGCATTTGACCAGAGACCTGTCAAGGAGAGGACCGATTAGTGGGAGTGCACTAGTGAGATGTTTCATTCATAAATATAGAGGACGAACAAAACCTGTGTTGGGGGCATTTTTTAATTTCAATGATTTCATATGGCTTTCACTGAAAAATGCTGTCCCTAAAAAATGTAGGTAATCGGCGACATATTACTATCAAACACAACCAGAAAATGTACCTATTTGGAAGCTCATGCTATAGCTTGCATGTATCATACATGTCTGATGTCTATTGTAGACAGCACTGCGAAATCTACCTTTTATAACATTTGATACCAACACCAACAACACTCTGCAAGGCCGAAGCTGCCACAGTCTGTGACCACAATGTCTCTGAAATCACTGATGTTTCCTCAGTTGCTATGGCACCCTTTCCTCACTGCTTGTATTAGCAGGTGCAGAATGACCTGAAATGGCCGCTTCACAAATGGACAAGGGCTAGGTGAGTGGTTATCCCCAACACAATTTTTGAGAGGTACAAAGAGCATCACTGTAATTTCATTTGTCTGTCTCTAAGGGCTTTGCTGGCTATCAATATTCACGTTGGAATCCCATTTGACCATTCAGTGATTTTCATCCAACAATTGGAACTAGTGGAGAGGAAATACACATGATGTGAAGAAATAAATAGGGTGTCAGGGTCAGAAAGTATCCAAATAATAATAAAAACAAATGCAAACAAGTGGTATGGACAGTTCTCCAGGACACCATTTAGTCAACATCCTTATCATCAGGAAGATGGATGTTTTATATATTTGTGCATATATGCATACTGATGTTTGAGTTTGTCCTTTACTTGTTCTTTATTGTGGGTTCAAGGGCATACATAGGGACATTAGAATGATCATACCTGTATTATAACACATAGGGTAATGGGTAATTGCACATCTCTCTCTCTCTCTCTCTCTCTCTGTGTGTGTGTGAGAGAGAGAGGTTGTGTAAGGCAGAGCATGTGTATGGTGTTGGAAATGCAATGAAAAGGTCAGCTTGGATTATAATAGAGTTACAGAAACTTCATCTAAGCAAGAGTGAGCTGTCTGCTGGGTTCTTTGAAGCCACACAGCTACATATAAGACAAAAAAGCCCCATACACCAGTGTGTTGTACCTTGTGAAAAAAAGGCCCACTAGAAGTATTCATAGGAAGATCTCAATGTTCTCTCAAATGGAACATTTCTGACGCATTTCTTGATTCATCGCTAAGTAAGTGCCTAAGCCTGCAGAGTGGTATTGTATGAGAGTGCCATGCTGTTTGTGTGCTTACTGACCAGGAAAGGCTAATGCAAGCTGGAGCTACTGCACTGTTGCCATGAAAACCAAAATCTGCCCCAAGTCATTTTAGGCTGCGCTGTCAAGAACAGATTTCATCAGAGGATTCAGAGTGGATAATTTTGAGCTACTATTTTGTGTAGAACTTCCAAGTTTGGTATAACAAAGTGCAAATTGTACTGAAGATATCAAGAACATTCTCAAAGTACAAAGTTCAAAGCACATACAGCAGCCCGCCTCACAGAATATCCATGCACATATTCAGGGTCCATGCAATTCAAGTACAGGATTGTATTCATTTCATTTTCCATTTCAGAAGCTTAATTCACATGATTTCTGGGAAAGTGATATCTTCTGAAGTTCCATATTTGAATAAGAGGATATGCTACCGACAAAAAAAAAAAAAAAAAAAAAAAATCAAACCTGTTACCCATAAATGTCAAAGCTGCCACTATTATGCATGCTTGGCTTTACAAAATTACTTGTCTGGATAAGAGACAACAGAAGAATCGAAATTGAAATGATTTGTTGAACCAAAATGATTTGTTGAATTTGAAAGTGGCTTTCTTTTGCACCGAAATGAATAACAGAGGCATTTACAGTAACAAAAGCACAGGAAAAGGATGTCTGTCCACACAATTGCACTCCTGCAAATGGCCTCCGTCACGCCCCCCTCTCCAACATTCTCTCTTTAAATGCCATTTCAGAGAGAACTCTCAAAAGTGAGACTAGAACACCCTTGGAAAGAAGCTCAACAACTTTCCCTTTTTCCCCTTCAGCTGTGCCCGAGGTTTTCTATGGCATTTTGAAATCCTATTTTGAAATCAATGTCAGCAGTATAGGAGGATACTGAGGATAGTTTAAACTCACTATGGAATACAGTAACTGTAGACATTTATTCCAGGCCTCCTGGGTTTGCATGTGTAACGGATGCCAGCTAGCATAGCTGCGCGTGTGGAACGTTAGTAAAGCTTCACTCCTGAAGCTTCAAGAACGCCCTAGCCACTCGACTGAAAAGCTCAGGCTCTCAGTCTAGCGACTGAGGGCGTTCTTGAAGCGTCGGGAGTGAAGCTTTACTAACGTTCCACGCGCGCAGCTAGGCTAGCTGGCATCTGTTACACATGCATCAATACTACATAAGCACTCTACAGTGCCTTAAATGACAATCCCGTCATTAGGACCCCCCCCCCCACGTTAGGATTTTCAGACCCAAAATGTGACAAAGACAGAAATGTATACAGATCTCTGTGGGTTACACTCAATAATTTAGACAATATTATCTCTGAAAATGTCCAACACAGTGAAGTCACATAC
This sequence comes from Sardinella tawilis, assembly GCA_030264315.1. Classification (NCBI taxonomy): domain Eukaryota; kingdom Metazoa; phylum Chordata; class Actinopteri; order Clupeiformes; family Clupeidae; genus Sardinella; species Sardinella tawilis. The sequence continues at coordinate 14,220,674 of JASCQY010000031.1, forward strand.
AGCATTTGTTTTTCAGTGAGTGCCTTTTTATAGTTCTGGCAACCTTACGGTTTCTGATATTCTATCATTGCTGAGCTAGGAGAGCTGTTCTTTGACCTATGAAGAGAAGTATGAGACTTGATAAAAGGAACTTGTGTTTTCTTCTATCCTGGCTATGAAATGGGCAATTCTTCTCAGCTTATAAAGAAGCACTTTTGCCAGGAACTCAACTGAAAGTGCCATTCAATGGTTATCATTGCAGACATGCACGTCTTAAGAACTAGCTGTCAGAATCAATACCTCTTGCTCATATAATGTGTTGTGTTGGGATCAGTGGTCTGTTCATTGAAGTATTTATTTGAAGTAACAGTGCAATAGAGCAAATCTCAGATTTGGCAGACCGCAGTCGGGAGCTTGGCTTCGCTTTCAGAGTTAGAAGACTGGTGTTTCATTCAAGCGCATAAAACAACTTGGTCTGATAGTATTCTACCAGTTATAGTGCTTGGTTTTGATCACAACATGGGCATTCAAATCTGGTTTACAAGCGCAAAAGGATACATTGGAAAGGTCTTTAAACATTTTACTGTTTATATGTGCTTACAAGTAATTTACTTTATTTACTATATACTACTATATATAGGCTACTATATTAAATTAATTTATTTATTTGTTTATTCATTATTTATTAAAAAACATTTTCATCTTTTGCATTTTTTTTTTTGCATCTTTGCATTAACATCATCATTCACAACTCATGTTCTTAGTACAGTGTGTTCTACATCCATTCCAAACAGCCCTGCCTCATAACTCTAAAGCTTTTTGCTCTCTCTCACACACACACACACACACACACACACACATACAGAGAAAGAGAGAGAGAGAGAGAGAGAGAGATAAAGACACACAG
>JASCQY010000031.1:14285569-14300995 GCA_030264315.1 Sardinella tawilis
CACACACAAACAGACACACACACACACACACACAGACACACACAGACACACACACACACACACATACACACACACTCACTCCTCTGAGTGGGCAAGGTCGGCTCAGTGCTCCCTCCTCCTCCTGCTCCTCTCCCAAGGTCGGGCTGGGAGCCCTGGGGAGCGCGGCCGTGGCAGCGGCGGTAATTGGGACGTGTCACAAGTCACCGCGGTGACGCATTCCTTCAGCCCTCCATGCCAGCTCACACATCCTCTGCTTCCACAGCCTCCCAGCTGAAATGACACTTCCCCTTCCACAGTCACAGCTGGAGGAGACGCACCCATGCACACTAAAGCCCTCTATACACACACACACACACACACTCCCTCTCTCTCATTCACACACACACACACACACACACACACCATGTCTCTCTCATTCAAACACACACACACACACACACACCATCTCTCTCCCTCAAACACACTCTCACACACACACACACACACACACACACACACACACACACACACACAAACACACTCCCGCTCTCTCATTCAAACACACACACACACACACTCCTGCTCTCTCATTCAAACACACATACAGTACACACACACACACACACACTTTCTTTCCCCTCCTCTCTTTCTCCCTCTCTCTCTCTAACACACACACATACACACACTCACATGAATGACAACTTCACAAACAACCACCATGTAGGTACAGTATCTAGGACTTTGAAATTGAATCTCAATAGAAACTCCAACAATAGACTTTTCCATGGGACCCCTGAGCACAAAGCACTACCATGGTGATATGCTGACAAAGCTACTGTATTGAGAACAACAGATAAAGAAAAAAGCAAAAGAAACACGTCACTAGATGACCTGACTGTTGAAATCCTGATCCCAGGCCAGCTACTGCAGACCTCCCTGAGGTATTCAAACATTCACAGCTGACAGCAGCCTTGGTCTAATGATATTCTTTGCCGTATTATACAGCCTAAATTAAACGTATCAGCAACACACAGCAGGTCACAGAGAGGCTTGGGATTTCATGTTTAGGAAACAAATTATGCTACTAATATTTCTGCTAATATTTGGAGGTCTCTTTGTGTCTTTTTTGACTCTCACAGACACAGACACACGTGTACGGGCACGCACACACTCAAACACACACACACACACACACACACACACACACACACACACACACACACACAATCTGCATCTTAATAACCACACTTCAAGTCAACTCTCATTTGTTCCTTCACAGCCACTGGAGCCGTTTATGGCTCTGATGACTCACTCAGGCAGGGACACCCAAAACAAACAGCTCATTTAGGCCGCGCGCATTTAAAGTAAATTAGCATTTCAGCACCCAGACCTTGGCCACTAAACGCGCAACTCGTGACAGCGTACGGTACAGACGAACATGGCAAAATAACTCCGCATGCCATCGCAGACAGGGAATCAATAGGACAGATAGGACTAGAGATTTCTTACGGCATACGCTAGCGAGTTTGGCAATTGTAAAGCAAGAGTCAGGGAGTTATGAATATGGAAATGTTGAACCAGTGATGTGGACGAGACTGCGGCTCAGTTTGACAATGAAATCAAGTCGAGCTATAGAATCCAATTTCTGCATTATTTCATTTCCTCAATGTACTTATGGCACTACTGTTTAATTCATTGTAAATGGCCAAGCTATTAGCCCTTCATTACACAAAAAAAAAATATTTCACACATTACTTATACAGCCTACAAAATCCCAGACAGCAAATACTGCCGAAAGCCGGCTACTATAACAAATTCCTTCATCACAACACAGCGTGAATGAAACAATGAAGCACCCCATGAAATCTTTTCTTTTTTCCCCCAGAAAAGCCTTAAAAACAGGCCAATGATAAAAGGCCTGTGGGGAGAGAGAGTTAACTGTCACCAGCAATCGCATTACAGCCGGCCTATACCGAATGACCTTAATACGCACAGCACCGCGCGCTTATTCCCATCGTGTAGGTGTCAAACTCAATTGAAAACCTTCACCACAACTCAATGTGACTGAGGGGATAATGAATGACTGCGTCCCCATTTGCTCCTTGTATTTCAGAATTATTGAACACACCTTGGGCAGGGTATGACAGAGAGAGAGAGAGATGGAGAGAGAGAGAGAGAGAGAGTATGAGGACTGTGAGATGGAATTGATGGGGATGAGAAAGATGGTCTGAAATTGCAGAGGGCTTGCGGTCATAAGGGTGTTGCATGGGTTTGCTGATGCAACAAAAACGAACGACCCAGTACATGATACCATGCCTTTTGTGACCTATGTAATTGGCATAGGTTTCTATTGGGTGGGGGGATTTATGTCATGAGTGACCCTACATTGCAGGGAATGCAAACAACCTTCTGTGTGCCAACAGGTCACGAGAAAGCTGTTCCTTGCAACTGCTGTGAACCACACGTTGAGGCTATGACAGACTGACATTTAATAGGAAAATGAATGTGAATAAAGCAGGGGAATGGTTTTACAAAAAAGAACTAGAACCCTGGAGCTGAACAGCCAATCAAATTAGAGCCCCTTCCTTGTGTGCTCATGAAGCAATATGCTGATTGGCTTGGAATTCCTTCCCATAATGTTTGTTGAGTATAAACTCCTACAAACATTATGGGAAGAGGACACTCAAATAACAGTGTGTGTCACTTTAATTTGGGGAACCATTTCTTTAATCAATCACTGTGCCCAGCACTGGTATGCATCTGGCCCAAAGCTGGCACAGATCCACCTGAGCTAAGATCCATTACATTACATTTATGCATTCTGCAGATGCTTTTATCCAAAGCGACTTACATTTGTCAACTATCAATTACATCAGGGCCAGTCTCCCCTGGAACAATTGAAGGTTAAGTGCCTTGTTCAAGGGCACTGTGGTGGCAGCCGGCTACTAGCATGCTAGCCTTGTTCCTTAAACGCTACACCACATAGCCAGATCCACCCATGACCCCTGACAGCAACCTCTAGTCTAGAACATGAAGATATCATGATTTCCCAAGAAGTAACTCTTAATAAACCTGAAAATTTCCTGGTTCATCTGTGCACCTTCATACTGTAGGTCTATATATGTGTGTGTGTGTGTGTGTGTGTGTGTGTTATTATATATATATATACATACACACAGAAACTATATTTGTATTTGCATGCTGTATTGGATAGCATTGCTGAGTCAGTGTCCTAAACTGGGCTTTGATCTAGTATGGGCCCAGCTATCTGTTTTAGAGTCAGATGCCATCCCACCCTAGAGGCTCGTGAGATGGAAGTGGAGTGTGACTGATGAGAGGCGCACACACACACGCACACGCACACGCACACACACACACACACACACACACACACACACACGCACACACACACACACACACACACACACACACACACACACACACACACACACACACACAGCACAGCACATCCACGACCACGTCCACAGCTGCAGCTGCTGTACCTCCGAGAGCCCCTCCGGCTCCGGCTCCAGCTTGGGCTCCGTCTCCCATCTCCATCTCCGGCTCGAGCTCCAGCACGACCCTGTGGCCCGAGCTGTCAGGAAGCGGCGCTGAAGCCTGCTTCCTCCTCCCATTCATCAGGAGCCCACCCTGATCTTATCGCCACCCCGTGGGCCCCAGGGATCGCACATCAACAGACATTCTCAAAAGCAGCCAGGAGGTGAGGACTTCTGGGGATATTTTTTTATATTATTTTTATTATCATCTCTCTCTCCTCCCACCAAAAAACAAACATCTTCCCAAACAAAGAGTGAAGGAAGGGAAGTCAAGGGGCTCAGATTGCAGGCTAGATTAATTTCTCTATAGTTGGAAGCCATATTGATTCTGTGGCTGGGGCGTCTGTAAATAAACCCTGATAAAAGTGCAATTTCTCAAGTTCATCTGAAATAATCAACGTATGACAGACCACAAAATTGAGAGGGGTTACAGAAGGCAGTGTGCTGTGCAGGACCCGTGGAAGAAGAAAAAAAAAAAAAACTTCAATAAATGAAGAACAGCATGCAGCAATTAGACCACAAGTAAACTCAAGGACACACCGAATCGCTCAACACAATCGCTGCCAACATCAAGCCCTCAAAAACCCAGGCACAAAAACAACAGAACACACACACACACACATACTGTACAAACCCAAACACACACACAGACACAGACACACACACACACACAACGAGGCATGCAGAGTGGGTCTGGCTACGGGGTAGGTTTGCGGCGGCCGGGTGTGGAGCATGACTGTGGAGCTCACCTCTATACCTCAACACCCTCTTGCCCTTCTCTCTCTCTCACGCGCGCTCTCTCTCTCTCTCTCTCTCTCTCTGTGTGTGTATGTGTGTGTGTTGCCTCTGCCCTGCACTGACCCTCGGAGAGCGGGGAGCCATCGCAGAGACACGCTGCTTCTGTTTGTGCAAACTCGAGCGTATCCTGCTCTGTTTATGTGGCGGAAAAAGCAGCCGGTCCATGACCTCTACATGCCTCTGCTTCTCCATCCTTCTTTCTTTCCTCTCTCTCTCTCTCTCTCTCTCTCTCTCTCTATCTCTCTTCCCCTTTGCCAGGCTTCTGCGCAACATCCAGGAAATCAGAAGCAAAACATAATTGTACATTATGTAAACAGGGCCGTGGCGAAACTCGAGAGTGTCCTTCCAACTCTGTGTTTACAATATCAATTATATTCTCAGAGGATAAGCAATGTGCAGAGAAGCATCAAGCATTATTAAATGTTGCCCAGCAAAGCCCATCTCTCGGACTCTCTCCCTCTTTTTTTTTGAACGGAATAAATCAGGAAATGTAGTCAAAGCAAGAGGAAGCAGTTAAGTGTCTGTGTAAAGATAGTCAACATGAGTCCATCATTCACTTGCTGTCCCACAGATAAACACATTCAAGTGACAGCAGCCTCACTCAGTATGGGAAGCTTGGAGTTACTGACACCAAAAAGATAGTCTTTCATTTAAAATCTCATTTAGCCATTGAGGCGGTTAGGGAAAGAAAACACAGTTAGATGGTTTTATTTGAAATTATGCATAGGTCTTTTTATTCTGAGAGGGTGTTACGGTTCATCTCCCTTCTGGGTTCAGTAATTTACTAGGCTGTTTCTGTGCAGCGTCAAGCTGATGCAAGTTGTTTGTGATGTGAAGACCCTTTCAGAACAATTCAGATTCAACTCTCATTAGAAACATAACAAGTCCAAATGGAATACAATGGGAAGTTTTCAGATCTGGATGAACACAGTGGATATTGGCTCTCTGATCTAGCCAAATGATATCTGGCATTATACAAGCATGCTAAACCGTGTCGATGTTACAGTCAGCCCCAATACAATGTGAAGCAGTGTGTCTGGCTGGTGTGAGCCGGCTGATGAAGGGACGAGATGGAGGGAAGTGTTACAGTAGGCCGGATTAGTGGAGCTGGTTGGTGGGATCTTGACATTATTAATAACGTCTGGGTCTTGGAACTCCCATCCCTGTCCCTCATCCCGGTCCACACACTGCTAAGTCATTCACTCTCTTTTTTCTCTCTCTCTCTCTCTTTCTCTCTCTCCCTCTCTCTCTCTCTCTCTTTCTCTCCCTCTCTCTCTCTCTCTCACACACTCTGTCACACACACTAACACACACTAACACACACTCACACACACTCACACACTCTCTTTCTGTCTCTCTTTCTTTCTCTCTCACAATCACTTTCACTCACCCCCACCCCTTCCCCAATCCACCCCTCAGTTAAACACACACATCATGGTCAGTCGCCCCCATTGAGGGCGAGCTCTAAAAATTCACTGTTAGCAGCAGTCATCATCAAGAATTCCAACTGTATTATTATATAAAGAAAAAAAAACTGGCGAAACGAAAATAACTCAAATTGCCGTGATCCACAGACACCAATCACAGGGACCCAAGTAGGGGAAAGATCAAAATGTGAACTATTACAAACATGCAGAGAGGCCGGCCCCCAGGCACTCCAGACACTTCTGCTCAAACGGCCAAGCCCTGTGTTATTGTATAATATCGGGTTACTAGGAACAGCTAACCAAAATAACATATTTCATATCGACTAACATTGACCTTGGACGCGAAACAGACATTGCTCGGGAGTTCAAGTGGGTATTGGGAGAGCCGTGAATAGGGCCCGGATCGAGGAGCACAGCCCTCCTCCCACGCCACCTCCCAGTCAGACAGGAGATGGGACAACTGCCCACTAACATGCAACGTGACAGCAGGTGAATAGCTCTTACTTAGCGTTAGACAGTTATCAGCCTTTCATTTCAAACGTGGTAAATCGAGCTAAGCGCATCGACTGGCTAATCCTTCTAAGTGTTCGAGAGAGAGAGAGTGTCCCCTGAGGGGTCTGAGGCGTGTGATATCAGCATCGCTAGCGGTGGCGCAGCATGCCTTTTGAGCTACAGGAATCCCCTGCAAAGAGCACGAGTGGGAGATTATGTATTTACAGACGCGTAAGGCCACCATGGTGCTATGTGATCTCATAGCACAGAAGTGTCATCACCAGATCATGTGCATTAATCTGATTATCTGAGGAGTCGCGATGAGAGAAAGGAGAGAGAGAGAGAAAGAGAGAGAGACGGAGAGAGCGCACGCAAGAGAGAGAAAGAGAGAGAGGGAGCATTGACTAGGACTGACAGTGTTATAAATCGATATGAAGGTTTGTGAATGTAAGCCATGACACCATCATTAGACTGTTGATTTCCTGTTTTGTTGGTTTTGCACACATGCACTTGATCTAAGTCAGTCAGCATCTCTATTCCATAGACAATTACACAAAAGAAGCCGCTGCTCGTTGCCAAGAACTGATTACACATTACACAAAAAGAGACGGTTGCGTCCCCTGTGGATTAAATTGTCATGTTTTACGATGTTTTAAAAAGCCAAACGGCACAACATACTTCTGAGGGTTTCGACTGTCAGCGGGACACCAGACTTACGGCAGTTTAAATAACCCCTGTATTTACCCAGCTCCAAAAGAGGGAGGCAGGATCTGCAGACCAGGGAGTGTATCCTTGGCAGGCCTCTTATTTTTCTTTCTTAATATTTTTAGACGTTTGACACTGTCGACGCACTCAGACACATTCTTGAGTTTCCAGAGGTGTAGCAGTTGAGGTGCTGGTGAAGGGAGAACGGGGGGCTAGTTTGGCCTCTTTGTGTGTTTGGGTATCATTGTTATTTCATGGGTCGCGAGTGATCGTATGCTTGAGATCACTTCATTGCTGTGTGGCTTTATTGAGTCTCCTCTCTGAAAACTGAGGCGATGAAACAATTGTTTGTAACCTGAGTCATTTTATTGATGACACAATAAAAACCGCTGATCGCGCAAGGGCCCTGTATAAACTGAACGGGTGTGTGCACAGTGGGCTAGCCACTAATCTGCTGCTTCCTAATGCTTGTGGAAATTAGAGCCATAAAATAAACCCGCAGCACCTCATTCTCAAACAAAGCGCTATTAAAAGTTTCGGAAGAAACCATCCATTTCGGGCTGCGGTGCATGAAGCAGTCACTCAGCGTAGTCGGCCCGGACGGAGTGGCACTGTGCTCGGGTCTCTGAGGAACACACTCCTGGAGATACCCTGGGCTCCAAAGTTTTTTGTTGCGTCGTCTCTTCTCCCCAGTGTCTGTGGTCGCCCCGCTTATGGCTATAACAATAACAAAACCGACTGGGTGGATGAACATCATGCTATTATGCTATGTCTATGTAGGGATTTGTGTGCGTCTTGACAGAGTGTACACTAATGGTCTTTGCACAAGATGACAGTTCTATATAAGGTCAGCAGTCTCTTGAAACTGAGCTTTGGTAAGAGCTTTTTTTTCCAACTCCATTCTCCCAGGGAGTGCTTCCAGAGTCAAGAGTGAGTGTGTTCTAGAACCACAGCGGACAGCAATGATGATCACCAGTTAGACTGAGCCACTAGTAGAAACAGACGTGCTCAGCACCAGCCATTACTGTGCTGGGGTTTCTCCTCCCAGCCCTCTGTGTGGTCATGACAAGGGAAAAGAACTAACAACAGTCTGAGACAGAATATCCTTGGCTTTTCACAGGCTAAAGCAGTCCACACGGCCCAATGGAGATGCCTTCATGAGGGTACACAGAGGAGGAGGAACAAGAAGGACGACGAATTTGAATGACTGGATGATGGGAAGCACTTGGAGCTGAGCCCACTTTGCTACCGGCACAGTGATCATCATAAAGGACGGTGCCGCTTGTTAGCCGTTTCCTGTTGCGGTGGCCCGCTCCTTTATCGCATATGATCAACTGAATGGGTGATTTGTCATACAACTCTATCTCAGCTGCCCCTGGAGTCCCGTTCTGCCAGCTTTTCTCAGGATCCATCACCTCACTTGAAAAGTGAAGAGTTTGTGGTTTCACGAAACGGTTCCCTCGGCAGGACTTGCAAGATATTAAAATTTAGGGGTCCACCAAATTTCTAGTGACCCAGGAGACAGATAGTAGACAGCAGTAAAAAAAAAAAAAAAACATCTGCATAAAAAATGATAATTTTTGCCGAACCTCACTGAAAAATAATCAAAATCAATGTTACATAATATATATATATATATATATATATGTGTGTGTGTGTGATCTCATAGCACAGAAGTGTCATCACCAGATCATGTGCATTAATCTGATTATCTGAGAAGAGGAGTCGAGATATGTATAATATATGTACTGTATGTATAATATACAGTATATACGTATAATATGTATACATGATCAAAGTGACACTAAGCCTTGATATAAATGTTTGTGGGAAGGATGGAAAGCAACATGGAAAGCAAGCTGGACACTCACTAGATTAGAGCCTAAGCTCTCACCATGCAGGAGTGCTGACAGCACACTCTTCAAAAGGCTATCAGCTCAATTCAAAACCTGCCCATCACATAAGTCAGATGGACTCGCTCTCTACAGCACCCATTAGATGGATTGTAAACTCAGCCAAATCCAGTGTGGAGACGCACATCCTCCATGTGCAAAGCAATGCTTTAAAGGCCCAGTGGCCATTTGAGTGTGAAATATTTATGTCTCGCATAAAATACGCACGATGTATGTGAAATGGAGGATTTTGTTGTTTGAGGCAGAAAATACTCCAGTGGTGGTAAGGGGAGGCTTGACACGAATGAGTTACTGACCAAGACTCCATCTCTTCACATCATACACAGATAAAAAAAAAAAATCACTTACAGTAAAACACTTAAAACATCTCTGAAGAAATAAAGCTTAATGCATAATGCAATGCCTATGTTGTCTGATTTAACATAGAACAATAATCTTCTCTGTTTTATTCCCTGCATCCAAATAAGAGACTGTAAGAGGCCCTTGTCTGGAATTTGCTTGGAATTTGCATTCGCAATGGCTGTGGATTTCACTTTCAAAATGTAATCCAAGAATATTTCGGCCATATTTAACTCATCACAAATCTGACATATTTCTAGATCTTTTTTATCAGTCAACATTAAACTGCAGTCTGCTATCAAAGTCTGCACTTTACAGATACGTCATTTAAACAAATTAAGCAATGACGCAGGCAAATATAAACATATATATACATATATATATTTTTTTAATAATAGATGAAAAAAACAAATGCTAATAATCCCAAAGAGGAGAAATACTGCAGAAGTGATGTGGGAAAAATGAATGCAGAACAAGATGATGCCTTTTGTAAGCCCTAGATAAGGCCAAAGGGTCGGGCCAGTCATAGAAGGCATTCATGTGAAGACGTCCATCATCACAGGGCAGGTTTACAGTAACTGGGTTTTCACACCACAAATATAGAAAGCAGTAGAATCAGTAGAAGTACTGCAATTCATTTTGAATGGACAAGAGCGACAAAGGCAACGAGCAACAAAACGTGGGCGACTAGAGTGACTAGAAGAACTGAAGAATTTAAACACTGCTTGGGTTTGTGCAAATTAGCTAGGATGCATTTCAGCTGTAAATTCAATGTCATAAAGTGACATGAGTGAATGCAGACATCTTAGCAGTGTTTTTTTGTTTGTTTTTTTTGAGCGACACACAGTTAAGCGTCAGCACCACCATCTACCCCTCCAGATATCCACTATCAGCACCACCCACCCCCCCCCCACACACACACACACACACACTGCCTCAGCCCTTTACAGTCACGTCCTCCTGAATCATTTCTCGCCACTGTGTACTCAAATGTCCTGCTTTTCACCCCGTAGACACATCACCCTCTCACTTTCCTTTTTCACTCTCTCTCTCTCTCTCTCTCTCTCTCTCTCTCTCTCTCCCCATCTCTTTCCATCTCTCTCTCTCTCTCTCTCTCTCTCATTCCACCCACAGGCACATTTAGGTTTCACATGCAGGTGCACCGGCAGACAGGTGTCAGATACAATGCCCTGTGATCCATTCTCCGGGGAAAATACCAAAGAGCCCCAAACAGAGCAACCTCAAGGTCAAACCGATCTCCAAGTCAGCGTCTCATTATGTTGGGATGCAGTGGAGGGGGGAGCACTTCAGCAATAGCACAAAAGAGGCCCAGCAGGGAGCTCAGCGTGATCAGAGGGAAAAGGCCTTAAAAAGCCAAACGCTCCAGTTGCTGATACCACTGTGCTGTTGCATCGCATCTCAAGTCAGCAGGCATTCCTGAAACGGCTTGTTTGTTCTTGTATGCCTGACATCTGCAGTAATGGGAACGACTGGCCTGACACGGACACTATAAACAACATACAGCGTGATCCAAATCATCTGGACAGCTGACCTAAAGTCGCACTGAGTGATGCTGCTTTTGTCTCTAAGCGCAAAAGGGAGTTCACCCACGTACCATCTACAACCTTTAGCAATATTTTTGCATTATTTCAAGAAAATAATAAAACTGCTACATCCTCAGTAACAGAGTGCAAACAAGCACGTATACAACTCTATGGAATGTCTATATGCAGTGCCGCGCCCATTCAAAAGGTGGATCATTTCACGTAGGGATTTTCATTTCCTAACCATGTGCTGACAACAACACATGCCCATGAGTTGCTGAAGTGAGTTCCAGCTAATGACTTATGTGTGTGTGTGTGCGTGTGTCTTGCATGTGTGTGTGTAACGTGGAGTGGAAGTTGAAGGAGGCCAGAGGGAGTGCATTTAGGTCTCTCCCAAGCCGTTCAGCCACCTCTGTGAGATCCGACATGTGCACACTTCCCTCGCTGGGCGCTGTTTGTTTTCACAGCAGGCCAAAACAAAAGTGAGACATGGGAGGCCACTCCAGGTTGATAAAGGTCATGTTTCCTAGTGCACAGGGAGCAGAAGGGGGGTAGGGGGGTAGGGGGAACTTCCTGGCCAGCCTTGGCCTTCCCAGCCCAGACATGCATAAGCTCCTGAAACACCTTCCTTCTCATCGAAATACTTTCTGACTGAGGTGTTTTTGCTGTATTATGTCCTTCATGCAGCTTTGCTAAGGGTCATTTGGTTGTTTTTAATCTATTCTATTATTTTGACAATTAAATTAATTGATAACGCTTTTAGACTAAGTGAAAAATACAAGATTGCATCTTTTCAAAATGGTCCTGGTACTTCTTCCTCTATAGTAACAATAATAATCTGTCTTTGGCATAAAAAAATCAAGGCATTTGAGGACATACTGTAATCTTGGGCCTTGGGAAACACTGATCAAAAACACTGAAACACTGACCTTTCCTAACATTTAACCAGTCAGAGGACCAACTGATTAACTGAAAAAAATAGCTGACAAATGTATCGCCTGTAAAAACAATAGTTTGTTGCAGCCCGCAGTGCTTCTTTTGCTGTATCACCCATAGTTTGAACTAAAATGCAAATAGGATAAAAGGCAAATGCTAACTTACGTGACCGTATACTGTGCTTGTTATCATGCAGTGTCACATCAGGCCAGGAATATTGCCGTTTTTGGAGGAAGCTCATTAAAAACTTCTCATTCATCTTTTATGCTTTGCACTGGCTCATAACACAAGCAAAAGCAACATGTGCCTCAAGTGCTGGCACATTTAAATCCACCGAAACACTTCAGCAAATGAATTTTTCATGTCACCTTAGAGAAGGGAAATTCAATGACTTAACATGAGATAAGTCTTTATGCATATTTGAAGGTCTTCCTAAGGAAACATAATCAGCGTTTATATTGAATACGGTTTAGGTTTAATTTATGAGCTCTCATATGGTGTGATGAATAAAGTCTCCACATTCCTACTTTAGTACTCCTGTTTTTCAGAATGCATAGGCTTCAGCCACAAAAATATATCAATACAAGTACATCAATATATGCATATGGGAAGACTATTTTAATATATGATAATATTCTCTATAGCTTAGCCAGCTTAACATATCAACAGGCCAATTGAGCAAGCCCTCTATGCAAAGGTGAAAAGGTTATTTAAAGCAACTTGAGGCAGGTGTTCCTTTTCATTCCTGATACTCTTACTCTTGTGGTCGAAAAGCTTTGCACAGCACAGCTTTGCTTGACAAGGAGACACGAGTAGGCCAACAGATCTCAACACTGACGAGCATGCATAATGCATAATAGGCCTAGTTGCAGTCACAAAGGTTGCTTCTATCTGCATATGACTTTTCAATATGAAAAACATTTAATCTGCAAAAAAGCACCAGGGGCACAGAAAAATGGGAAAATGAGGCCACTGACAGCAACCATGATGGCTTCATAGGCCTACTGTAACCATTCCAGGTCAGCTTAGCAACGTGTGGACCACGATATTAGAGATTTAAAGCCTTATCAATGTTCTCTCTTGCCATGCAATTTCAAATGAAACATTTTGCCTAAAGGTTTTGTGTTACCTGGACAACAAACTAATTAAGGGCCAATGTTATTTATGACATTAAATCTATATGTTTAAACAGAGGGATGTTGCAAACAAAAAACTGTAATTTCATGCCAAGTTATATGTAATTACTAGACTACTCAAAGATTAGTTAAGTGAATGCAACATTGACATGTAATGTTTATGCACAAGGGTCAAATCTGATCATTTACTTACACATGACAAACCCTTGGACAATAAAAAACAATGTTAAAACAACTCTTAGAAAGTAACTAAACACTGTTGATTTTACTATGAATCATAACAAACTGTTTCACTTTTAATTATGGGTGTTCTGGGAACCACCAAACCATTCTGTGACATCTCTATAATTTCATCACCAACAAGTTGCAGGCTTGCGCTGACACACCCACCACCACTACGGCTGCTCAACTTCATGTGCAAGTTGTTATGCCAACTCATTCAAATCCATCATACTTACAAGGAAACTGTAGTATTAGGAAGGAAACTGGGTTGTAGAGTATCAAGCAAGTCCGCGTCATTGCACACAACTTTGACGCGTACGTTTTGCCTGCTCAATTCTTTAGACCTCTCCGAAGTGCAGTGACAGCTGTCAATAATCAGGTCGGGACAGTTCCTGTTCGTTGATACACTTCTCCACAATCCCAGAAGTACACAAAGTAACGTGATGAGTTCCATCGTGAGACAAACGTCTGTCACAAAGTACAAGTCGTTAGGAACTGCATTCCATTATGGAGGAATCGAGTGCGGTCATGTCATAGCGTCGGTGCATAGGTGACAGGACACGTTGTCTGCGCGGGAGTCACCTGTCCCCGTCCTCCTTAGGAAAGTACCGTAATGTCTTGTAAATCTGAATTGAGAGGTAATGTATTACCTCATCTCATTTGCTCGAAAATGTCTACATCTGAGAGCGATATATGTAATTTTAACGGCATGGGCAGAGGTAGACGTAAGCTGACAAACTTTAGAAGTAAATCCTATCAGGCGACATCCGCGATTTCTTTGCCGTAAGGCGCAAAACGGTGCAGTTTTCCAGTTGTTCATTTGGCAGACGCCGGTGGCTGAACCTCGTCAAACTCTTGAGATCCCGTCCGTGTGCTGTTTTCCATCGCGTAAAAGTTGCAAAGAGCCTTCGTACAGTAATCTACTGTCAACAGGTTGTTCCTTGCTCGTGCATTCCCACTCAGTCCTGTAGCATTGGGAACCCGGCGAAGTCCCTCCTTCCTGGGGGGACCAACTGGAGTAAACTCGGTGTTTTTATTGGCTCAAAATTAACCACATGACTGAATGTTGCTTAATTTTCCAAATGAGGCATATAGGACTTGACAAATTGCTTATGGTATTACTCAGAGTTGAAATCCTATAGCTATGTTGCTGGTATTTCCCCTTAAGCATGTAATGCTGTAATAACTTATGTGAACATGTAGGCTACAGCAGAGTGTTTAGATGTGTATGATGCATATGATGTCTTAAATGACTAAACATCCATTTATTTACAGATTAGGCTACAGGTTTTCATAGAGTATGCTACACATTTTCTTTATAGTGATTCTACTTTAGCAAAGTAACAAAGTTAACCAACTGAATCTCACAAATCAACAAAACAATCAACAAAAGTATTTTTTTTTTTTGCTTTTATAGTAAACCTATTATGTCATCTGAAGAGAAGCATTACGTGACAAAATAGGTTGATTGCTCTCATAGCATCATGTTTTCTTATTATTAAGCTGTAGCCTACTGTACTAAATACTATACTACTGCTGCTGCTGCTACTACTACTACTACACTGTGCTATAACATAAATAACATAAAAAATGGCATGCATATTTTCATGAAAAGTAGCACCTTGGGTTTTGATACAGCCTACCTTGTTAGAGTGTTGCAGTCATGTTGCATTGTGATGATGACAGTCACTAATTTTCTGCAATTATTTGGTTTCTAAGTTACAAGGCTGATCGCTTGCTGAGTAGGACTGCACATAATTGTCCTGCTGTTGTAGTCAGCAAGATGCATGTCTCATTTCAGCTTTTACACAAATGGAGGCATGAGTGGAGGGAAGAAATGAGCTCTCTATCTCTCGGCAACTGCGGCACTCCTGATAGGCTAGAGGTAAGAAACCCTTGACATTAGTGAAATTGGTAAGGGTCGTTTGTCTGAATTTAGCTGAGGAAAAGATAATTCAACACACAACATGGTCTATTTGAGCAATAGTCTGGAGTTTTTTCCAACCATAGCCCTGTTATGCAAGGTCACCAAGTGCTGTCAGTAAAAAGGAGAGAATTTGGTATAACAGACACCAAATAGCAAACTGCCACCTAAGGGTAACTGTTTATGTAACATTACATAAAAATGTCAATCACCCTGTCCTTGTACCATGGCGATGGGTTCATGGGTTCACTCCAGTGATGGTTGATTTTTTTAGGAAAAAAACAAGAGTCACAGTAAAACATGGAGAGGTCTATCTTCCTGCCCCATTGACTCCTTCCTTAGTTACTTAAAGCAACACTCCACCATTTGTGGAAATTTGTTCATTTTTCATCTCCCCTCGAGTTAATTCATTGAGCCATACCTTTCTCCTGTTCATCCAGTCCTTCTCTGAGTC
>JASCQY010000031.1:14467854-14470354 GCA_030264315.1 Sardinella tawilis
CCCCCCCGCCCCCCCCCCCCCCCCCCCCCCCCCCCCCCCCCCCCCCCCCCCCCCCCCCCCCCCCCCCCCCCCCCCACAGGAGCAGACAAAATCTCCTTTGAAAGGGAGAAAAAAAAGGAGACAACTATTTTAGGAGATAAAAGTAACATCAATTAGCTTTTTCCCCCCTTCTGCCGCCTTTGATGGGCCACTCTTCGTTCACCGTAATATGGCCATTATCCCGACACGAACGGCATTAACTTTAATGAAGTCTTCTTCCTCCTGCGCTCTCTCCCTCTTTCTCTTTCTCTCTTTCTCTCTTTCCCTCTCTCTTTCTTCACATCACACACTCCTCCTCCCCATCTCATCCCCCTTTTCACTCCATCTCTCTCCACTCCACTCTGTCCTCGCTGTTAGAAGCCTCGTGCTGATGAAACAGGAAGTGAGCTGGTGAGGATGTGAGGATGCAAGGGAATTGTAGTTTTATCGGCTTGCCCTGTGCGCGGCCCAGATAAGGGGGCCTGGGATGGAAGTGGAGGGACGGGGAGATATGGTCACCGCGTCTGCTTCCTCTGACAGGCAGCGCAGGGGATGAGTGGGCCTGGGTGATAGCAGCTCAGTGCTGGACAAACGAAGGGAGACGAGGGACCCAAGCCTGGGAGAGCCTATGGCTAAATCCACAGGGGCAGTTCCTGTGCGAAAGCCCTTTGACAAACAGAAGCATGTACACACACAAAAGTACACACACAAGTGCACACACACACACACACACAAACACACACTCATTATTACAATTCGTTTGACCGCAACCTTTTATTCGGGAGGTTATCATTTCGGGGAATCTCTGCCATTCCTGTCTTCCTTTGACTCGTTCAGGCTCCGAGCTGCAGCCAGTGATCAGGTTACCTCTTAAGAGTGTGTGTTTCGCAAACACAGCCAGCTAAAAGCCATGACACACACAAACATGTGCACACATACTCTCACTCACTCACACACACACACGCACACACACACACACATGTGAACAGGCTCCCCCTGCTCTGGCAAGCCCCCCACCCCCCCTCCCTTCTCAGCCCACACTTTTGTTTGTTTGTTATCTTTCTTTCTTTCCCCCTAAAACCTTAAAAAGCTTTAAGAGGCCTTTATCTCTTCCCTTCCCAAATCCCTTCAACAGGTATCCATGTCAAAAGGCTGGGGTTCTGCTCTGGGGGGGATTGTTTAGCCAAAGGTCAGCCCTAGGTCAAGCTTCTGCCCAGTTGTTAACACAGCACCTCCCCCATTCTAAGAGAGAGAGAGAGAGGGAGGGAGGGAGGGAGAGAAAGGAGGGAGGGGTAGGAGGGGGTTGTCCTACTGGTCACCAGGCCCTCCATCTGTGAAGAGGACTGTCCACCGCCACCACATCCACCATTGCCTTTCACAGCCAGCGTCCTGTAAGCTAATGATCGCCTCTTCTGAGAGGCAGTCCCTGCTTACAAATGAAAGGGTCAAACTCCTCCAGCGTGGATCGCAAAGGGAGTAGCTAAATGCTCCCCCTCCAAATGTGAGGCTTTTTGGCTGGTGTTTTGCGTGCATGAAATTGCCTTTCTGGGGTGTCATTTCCAAACAGGGGGTCGGGAAATTCTTCAGCTCTTTGTTAGGCTTCATGCATAATGGACTTTGCGAAGGAGGTTCCAACGTGGCCAAATTGAATTATTTCAATTCAAGAGCGAGGGAGATTGATTCGCATTCAGCCCAGGCAAATTTACATGTTAAAAAAAAAGACAGACAAAAATGAATGAGATTAACCATGTGGCCATACTTAGGGCCTCTAGAGAAAGTCAATAAGGGCTATAGAGGGACTGGTGGATAGAAAGAAAGAAAAAAACGACATAGAGGGAAAGAAAGAGAACAACAGAGCGCAAGAAAGAGAAGAGGAAGAAACAGGAAGAAACTTACAGAGAACAACGTTATCTATGAAGACGATTTCTTTTTAGCATTTTAAACGTTTTCCTTATTCTCCTCCTATCTCAACGTCCTTGTTTTTTTTTTTTTTTTTTTCGAGGCCTGCAAAATTTACGCTTCACCGAACAGTGTGTATCTGCAGGAAAATATTCCTGACACAATATTATCGGCAGTGCAGCATATGGCAAACTAGCAGCAGGCTATTTATCCTCATCCTCTTTGGAGGCTAAAATTAGCACAATGCTGTTTGTGGCTTTAAGCTGGACTCCAACCACTGAGATAACTCCTAATAAAAAAAACCCTGCTGCCCTCTCACTCAAAGTATATCCACACACTCTGATCACTGGTGGATAATCCTGTCAGTTAATGTAACTTTTTTTTTCCCCCTGCAAGGGCTTTTGAACGATTAAGACTTTAGAACATTTTTTTTTTTTTACTCTCACAGCAAATCTTGTAAGTGGCTGTATTACTTTGCATGGAGCAAGCTTTCACTGTGCGAGTTGACAAAAAAAATAACAAATGAAAATATACAAACCAACACAAGCTAATACACACCCAGTCATGGGTTTTTGTGAACACA
>JASCQY010000031.1:14482212-14499188 GCA_030264315.1 Sardinella tawilis
CCCGCGGGTGTCGGAGGACTGGGAATAGGTGAGTGGAGGAGAAAGCAGGGAGAATATCTGAGTAAAAAGGAGAACTGTCCCACTGCACAAAACAACACACTTGATATATTCACTGTCCCCCCTAATGAGCTGGCCAGGATTTATTCAGCCTTTCCCTCTTCTACCCCTCCCCCAGCACATTTTTCTCCCTCTTTCTCTCTCTCTCTCTCTCTCTCTCTCTCTTGCACTCTCTCCCACACTCACTCACTCGCTCCCTCACTCCCTCTCTCTCTCTCTCCCTCTCCCTCTCTGGTGCAGGATGTAGATTAATTCAATGCTTAATTGTTTAGTAAATTCAATTTTCCACATTCTATTCTGCGTAGCTTTAGCTAAAGTTCTTAAATCTCTAGCGCGTAGCCCAGGGAGCAGTGTTTGTGATCTGTGCCTACCTTTTTTTTTTTTTTTTCATTACCATTTTCTTCCCCCTCCACTTAATTCGCCATGAAAAGATTTTCCTTGCTGGAAATTCTGATTCCGCTATGATCGGTGAGGCATTCCAATTCATTGCATTTTCATTGTGTTGGGTCTTAGATGCCAGGCTCCCACTTCTCACAGTCCTGCTCATATTATAAAAGCACTCATGCAAGAAATGTTGGGCTCCCAATTCGGTAATAATAATAATAAAATGTTTAAGGCAATCGTGCTCCGCTCTTGTGTGTGAGAAAACACTATGAAGATATATGCTTGGATTCTCACACAGGCCTACACACAAACAAGTGCATTGCTCAGTGCCTTTCTGTATATTCCAATAGTTAAGCCAAATTATTCCTTTCTCTCAATACTCTCGAAACATATCTTTGAATTAAAGCAGGAATTTAAGTGTGAAAAAAATCTGTTTCCTTTCCAAACAGATCTAAATGAAAAGGTTAAAGAGTTTGTGTTTCTATACTAGTAAATAGCCACGTGGGCTTTTAGATCTCCTGAGTTAAACACACAAGTGTGTGTTGCTCCCCCGCACACACACACCTGCACACTCCTGCACTGATCAGGACAAGAAGAGAGGGTAAACACTTGTTTATTCCCATTCTCAGGAGAGTTCGGTGGGAGGTCATGTGACTGCCTGTGCAGGGCGCCTGCAAACCCACGCTTGAATATGAGAACCTCTGAAGTGAAAAGATGTGCTAATAGTATGCATCACACACACACACACACACACACACACACACAAAGGCAGGAGCAAGAACAACCCCCTCCCCCGTGCATCTACTCTTTCCCAAAATCTCACAACATAAGGAGGAGAACTGAGGACAAGGGTGCTTCTATGATTGCAGTCTAACCCGAGTTAGTTTGCATGCTTTGCAAAAGGATAGGTAGCCTTCAATTGTTTGCTGATTGTTATGCTTCTAAACCAAACTCTTGCATCCTCTCACAAGGATGTTGATATAACTCTAACACCAAAATCTCTTCAAATAAAAAGGAGAGGAATACAGACGCAAACAAACTACTGTTCCAAGTTCAACAGATAAAAAACCCAAAATGTACTAAATTGTGCCTTAACAAAATACACACCTAAACTTTTTTTTAAGAGTAACAGGCAGTCCTCAAAGCCAGGGCTTAATTTCTGCTGCATGTTAATGTTCATCACAATCGTCCCTCACTTTCAGACCCTACTAGTCCAAGCAGGCAGAGGGGAGAGTGAAAAACACAGCAGTCACATGCCCTAACTCTCTTTGTAGTACTTGTTGAATCCTCGACAGCGACCCACATTTGTTCAAAGGAAGAAAGAAAAGGAGTTGGGGAGGGGAGCATTGCAACCTCTCATTCAAAAAGCCATAGGCTACAAAAAGCCTATGATTATTGACAATCAGAGCAATAATTTAAACACCGAATGTCCCCCTGCCGAAGAGAGAGGCGGGAAAAAAGAAAAAAAAAAGAAAAAGTGCCACACCAAAGAAACTCTAAGAGGGCAATTAAGAGAAAGGGGGAACGTGTCTGCATGAGTTCAGGGTAACCTGACTCGCCAGATCCGCCAAGCACGCACAGATGAAGTATACCGGCACACTGATTAGGAAAATGTAAACCGCTTTTGATGCTCGCGGTTTCCATTCAGTCACGTGGTAACAAGGGGTCACTCTCCAAGTCAGCAGCGTTAACTAAACAAACAACGTCAGAAACGGGTCTGACCTATCGGACCCCTTCAAATAGTCAAACAATATTGACTATTTAGATGAGATGGCGTGATAAAGCAATCAAGAGTGGCTTTGTGTGTGCCGTTTGGGAGCACACACACTATAAGCATTGAACTATAGCACAGGTTAGCTGAAGGGCCAAAAGGGCTGTAGTGACAACAGAAACTTACAAATTGTTTTTGCATGAATTGTATGTCACACACACACACACACACACACACACACACACACACACACACACACACCTGTCTCACAACTGTCTAAGAATATGCTTTTTTCTACCATAGCGACTGCATGACAAAGAAAAAATCTCCAAACACAGGCATCGGAAAAATAACCTGGAGCTTTTTAATTACTTTGAGCCCTCTTCAATAAGCAGGGTAGAACTTAAGAGCTCTCGAATTCCGAGGTAAATACTCAACCCTATTGCAGCAGTTAGCACTGAAGGATGTGTGTGTGTGAGGAGGGGGGGACGGTGTTCAAGCTTTTGAGTTCATTAGTAAATTGCAGAGCCACTCCTCATTCACCGTGCAATTAAAGACAACTGTGCAAACGCGCCCGTGGATGGAAGTGCCAGGGAGTCTTTGCTGGGCCCTTCAGCGTGAGCACACACACACACACTCAAGCAAAATGTGCAAGGTCCAGACGTCCCAAAAACATATGACTTCACTCGAGAAAAGAAAAAAGACAATAAATATTTCTGAAAATAAAGCCTCTCTAATATGCTGTGTTTCTGTGGTAAATAACATTTTTTATTCAAGTGGTACTTTTAATTAAGCATGTGCAAAAAAAAGTTTATGAGATTTTATTGTCCATTTGTTCTCATGATTTCACAGATGTTTTTCTTCGTAAATCTTTGTCATAAAATAACAAAGAAAGAATCTGCTCTCCCGGGATTTGTTTATATATATATTTAGTTCCTTAGTCTTAGGGTAGTACTTTTTGCTGTGTGTCTGGAGTGCTTGAAAGGAGGTGCAGGTGAAACCGGGAAGGAAGGGGTTAAGCAGTCTTGCTAACCAGTCCCTTCACTCACAGAGCACCTGAGGGGGGCCCTGCGATTATCTGCGCTGCCTGAAGTACACAACGTGATTCCAAACTGGCTGGGCTGCATTCACAAGTGAGCGGAGGCGCTCTGACTTTTTCACCTCTCAGCAACGCTCGGCTCTGTTTCTGGGAGGAAAGCACTCTCTGCTTTCCACAGCTTCTAACGTCAGAATTGCAAAACAATCACCGACAGACCCCGGATGAGGGGAGCTGGGACATTATTGATACGATGCTTGGGCGCACAGAGAACGAAAACACAGAGCAGAGTTCAACCAAAGAGTTTAATAAATTCTATGTATTTTTTTTTCTGGCGACGGTTTTTTTTGCTGCTGCAGAATCCTTGCTGGAATAAATTGGTTTATGAATAAATGAGCCTGCCTTCTCCCTCTTGTTAACATTGTTGAGAATTTGCACAAAGACCATTTTTTCCAGTCCAATTCAACTTTATGCCCGAGGGCATATATTAAAAATACATATGGAACGAGATAATGCACACAGGACGCAAATTCGTTAAGGATGTCACCGGCTAACAACCGAAGACTGGAGCCACACCAAAAGAAGAGATACATATATTCAGCTGCTGTGCAACTACAGCCCCAATTAACGTCGATGAATCCGGGAGTAGCGACTGCGTACTGCGCATCTGGATAACCCGAGTTATACAGCTGTATTCTGTCCGTCCCATAGAGTTAAATACAGTAGTAGTAATATTGTGCGCAAGGAATGCACCTCTTCATATACACAACAAAGTTTGGGAACTCTGAGGCACTGGGCGGTGCGAGGATACAAAGTAAACATATACCTTATTAGCCTGAATATTTAAGTACAATAGAAGACCATCATTAGGCAAAAATAGGACATGTCTTCATCTTAAAGTCAATTAAATATGCGAATCCCTGCCCTGGAGCACAACATAATTTGCTCAGCACACGTTTTACACCTAGAAACCCAAGGGTCCCCGCAAAGGCTATTTCTATCCCTTTAATTCTCTTTCTATCTCAAATTTGTCAATTGAAAAAGTTCTTGACAATTGGTTCTCCGAAGAATCACGTTCAAGGAAGCGCATAATCGCGCGCAAGGCGTCGTGTTATTTAATTCAGTCTTTTGATTAAATGTATTAGTATCACAGGCGATCTGCTCATTATCATAACCATTAATAGCCTACAGCAGAGACCAAAAGAGCTGGCAGTCAGAGGTCGTTCCATTTCGGTCCCTGTTTGGTCATGAATGGAACTGTTCGCTGGGGTTTACACTCCATAACGTGGACTTGAGACCGACGCACGCACCAGAACACTCCACCCGGCTGAGGCTCCAGTCGATCACACAGCCATATGGAAATTCATGGATTTAAATTATTTATCTTAATCGGTTCATTACTTTTTATGCTGGTGTATCTGCTAATCCTCCTAATATGAACGCTTAGTTTTTTCCCTCTTCATGCAGTGTCTCTCATAGGACACATATTTCTTACACAGAGACTTTGAAAAGTAGGACTCTGTTAAAGACATCATTTATTTTTGTTAATGCTTCAGTTGCCTTGTCATGCTCCTCTCATCTTATACCATACTTCACCAACATCATACATCACAAAAGTGGACATCAATGGCCAAAAGCACTAGCATGGGTACATATAATTAAGTATGGTAACACGTCCGTTGTTTTCATCTGCTATAACTAATTCTTTATCATTAAAACACAGCATCCGAACCAACAATAGCACTCCAGCCAAATAGCCCATGCGTTCAAAACGCAAGACGTCTGAGAGGCAGTGGGCGCTCATGTCTGAGGAAAAATACTGATGAGCGAAGTAATGAAGCATGAAAAAATAGCAGAAAATCCAAAGCACCTAACCACAGTATTGCTCCACAGTCACACCAGCGCACCGGCGCTTTGAACGAATGCGCCCAACTCATTTCCAGCCCCTGCATATGGTTACGTGGTAATAGACAAGCACTGTAGATAACACTCCAGCGCGATTTAAGAAGGAGAGAGGGGAGAAAGAAAAGGGAGACGACTAAATTAAAATCGACATGAAACAGGTCAAGTAT
The DNA here is from genome assembly GCA_030264315.1 of Sardinella tawilis. Lineage (NCBI taxonomy): Eukaryota > Metazoa > Chordata > Actinopteri > Clupeiformes > Clupeidae > Sardinella > Sardinella tawilis. The sequence goes on from JASCQY010000031.1 coordinate 14,487,473, forward strand.
ATGGCGATGCTTTCACAAGCTAATCTCCTCAGGTCGGTTCCGGGAGCAAACCTTAATGAAGCAATAATGGCTACATTATTCAAAAATTTTCATTCCGATGGAGGCTAAAACAGCCTTAATCGTATGCAAATAACAGCGCGGCAGAGTAGTGACCCAGAAGACATGCTGAATAGCCTGCATTTTTTGCTCCACAGAAAGGAATAGAAAAGGCCCGCCACATACCTGATCAAGGGGTCCCGATGATCTTGTGATTTCTTCGCTGTCTGATTTTGATCCTCCTTCTCTGTCGTCTATAACCAAGTCGATGGGCATCTTGCCCTTCAAGCAGCTGATGTACCGGTGACAGAAATTGTCACAGAGTTCATGTACCTATAGACACAAAAGGGAACACACGAAATCACAAAGGGACATCACAGAGAATTGACAAGTGCAACTAGAAGTCCCTTTGACATGGTAAAACGCTCCAAAAGGCAGCGAGTGATGTTGCAGTGCTCCTGTGTAACCAGGCGCATGCTGAATTTGGAGGAACTTTATTTTCTCGCAAAATAGAGATATCGCAGAAAATTGACAGTGACAAGACGACTCACGGGCTACAACATATTCAACACCCGTGTTAAATTCATCTGCTCCCGGGGTTGTGGCCATTAGAGAGATGACCTGCTTGAGTGACATTTAAGGTAAACTGTTTAATTTCGTCTAGTTATTTCATTACCACCTCCTTTCCAGGGAGTCAGACTGTCTGAGGCGTGCAAGAGAAAGGAGATATTTGGCCACCCCTCCAGTAGGCCATAAATGTGAACAACTGACGCTATAATGGATATTATGACAATATTGGCATTGAGTGCCAAGTGTAAATGTCCACTTAGAAGTTTAAGAGTTATCTCTGATCACACTCGTCAGTCATGGGAGTCTGCATTATTAAAATAACATTTACAACACAGCTCACTACTATAACTGGGTGCTAGACGCAAAGCATGAGCAGATGTATGTTGGACGACAAATTAAATATAGTTGACATCGTACCAACCGATAGCTCCAAGATGCGACAACCACGGTAATCAATGCGCTTGACTTCAGCCTATTCGGCTTGCGTATTATTTCCACTATCCTGACCATACGCCCAAATACAAGGCATCGTGGTAGTAAATTGAGATTATTGCTAAAAGGTATCTGTTCCAGTTTTAGCAGCTTGCATTGTAATTAAACTCGGAAGAGAAATGGGCACCATGATTGATTCTGACACTAATTGCAACAGACCAGGAAAAATACATTTATGCAAATAGAACCCATAGGTTTGAGGAACAGAAGAGGCTTGTGGCGATGGGGGAATATTACCTTCTCGAGCTCCAAAAGATGAAATCGTAAAACTTGGATGGCTTGTATCATCTGAAAAATTAAAATAACAATACAAGTTCAGCACATACTCAAATACCATGAAACAAGCATCTCAGGACGAAAATAATGTCTACCATTGAACTTTTTTAAGTACGAATATTCCTTCGAAAACCCACAAATGCCATTCAGACTATGCATTGCATTTAAAATAAGATATTAGGCTATAATATGTCTCTATAATGTGTGAAGAAACCCATCATCAAAAGAGCGCTATCAGCTGTGCCTAACATCATAGTGAATTTGGGCCCGTGGGCTGAGGGCAAGGCTATGTCAAACATGAAATACAAATATGGATAGAGTGCATGTGAATGGGGGCGCTGGAAGTAAAACTGTTTGCATAAAAAAACTTTTCATTGAAAAAAAGGAGTCCTGTAAGTCATGTGACAGCCCTCTAATGGCGGCAACAAAGACGGTTATCTGTGATGACAACCGAGGCTATCGTGAAATCAAACAATCCTATTGGAAGTAGGCGTAGGCCTACATAGGCTATTTTGTACAGTGTGACTACAAACTGCTGGAGTGGAACACGGCTTTTAGTGTAAGTATCACCATGATAAAATACCCAATAATGCCCTTAGTTCTAATTCATAATCCACATGTCCGTATACTAATCAAATGCATTTAGTGCTTACCAGATTATCCAGCTCTGGATTCGATGAAAATAAAGGTTTTTCTGCTCGGATCTAAAAAGTCACAAATACCTCTCTTAGATTGCATTATTTACAATAGGCCTACATAGTCTATGTTGAACAACAGATACTACAGCCAAGCAAAATTAGACAAATCTAAATTATTACAACTATGCAGTTAGTTGAAGGCCAATGTCATTTCTTTTATTAGGCCTACAGTATTTAAAAACATCCGGCGACAATTTCAGTGTAATCAGAGTCTCCAACCTGTTTTGCAAACACTGCTATGTCTTCATTGAAAGATTCTGATGAGCAGACGTCGCCTCCTGCCACCCCAGGCTCTCTGGGCGTGCAAGTTGCTAATTCACATTTCTCAAAAATCAGTGCTAGGAGAGGAAATAGGGGGTGCCTGAAATAAAATATAAATCCAAATGTCACTAGGAGAAAAGGCGTCTGTCAGAATTGTGAAAAAGGTTAATTCAACATCTGATGGCATCCCAATAGTAGCCTGAGCCACAGGCAACTTCACAGGCTACATTTACTCAGAAAATGCATCAAAAACACAGCCGAGCTCTCTTAAAGTACGCACATGTCTATTAGGTCAAGCTCTGTAATGCGCGACACCTTTTTATGCTGCCTTCACAACACTTTGTTTATTGACGAGCAATCATTGTTTCATTTGTCATAATCTTGTTTTGTGTTGTCACACAAATAAATAGCACCTCTATGCAACATATTTAGAAATGATGTCAAGAAAATATGGCAACAGCGACCCACTATCGGCCGTCTGCACAGACTAGTTTAGGCCAAACTTGCCATCTGTCGAATATATGGTCAAAATAATTTCCAAAAATACTTTCCATAATTCACATACAGGCATATGTTATGAAAATACATTTTGAAACTTCAGATAATATAATACTGTCCATATTGCTAATATATCCCATGTGAGTATAATTACACTTTACTACTGCCGTCTGTTAGAAGCTGGAGGTTAAAAATGGCCTAAAACATATACGGATTTATGGTCGCTTCTTTTGCCATTCTACCATACAGATAGCCTTATGGTTTTTGAGTGTTGGTTTTAAATCTGTAGTCTTTCCATGGTGACTCCGTATTGACAACATAACGTATTTTTTAAAGTTACTCTCAAAAATACTACTTTGTTCAAATGTTGATTTTTTTAATCTGATGTGCAACTCATGCCACTAAAACAATTTAAACAAGTAACCAACATGCCCAAAATGGCCAAGGCCGATTTATAACTCTGAGTACGGGGACAACTGTGCAACAACCACCACCACGGGAAAAAGAGATAACCAACCAAAACGCTGAGATGACATAGCGGTGTCAGGGTTGAACTTAAGATCGCATGGAAGCCTTTTTACGTGATTTTACAACCTCTCCGCTCAGCCTCGTGACTCCAGCCTCTTGCCATTGACCGTGTTTGTACATGCACGGAGTTCAAGGAAAGATAGACGTGATTGACAGCTAAAAACATACCCGTAAATGGCGTCTTTATCTCTTTTAAGAGCATCGTTCACTGAGGAGCCCATACTGGGTGGCATGGTGTTGGTGTGTGCTGTGTGCGGGTACTGGTGCGAGTGGAGCTGTGGGCCATGGTTCAGGTGGACTGCCGGCATGGCTCTGGCGCCGTGGTGATCCTGATACATTGCGGTTGACAATCCTACTCCGTCCATCCCATAGTGGGGTAAATCTTCGTACTGCACACAACAAACACAGGGAAATTACCCAAATGACCATCACTGAGCACATTTACATGTTACAATAATATTCAACCGTGCTAGGCCATTTTTAATAGTAAAGCTAAGACCAGAAAATCTTCCAAAAAGTTTTGGGAAAAGTAGGCCAATTTGCCCTATCCTATATTCAAGAGAAATTATGATCAACAAATATGAAACTTTGATGTTGTTAATCACGTGCTATTCCACTGACATAACAGCACTAACTTCTTAAAACTATACAGCAGATTATTGTTGTTATACTGTTAAGAGTTAATCTATTATTATTCCACAACTAATGTGCTATAAAGCAAGATAAGGCTACTATGACTACACATTCATTTCATTTTATAAACATAGCCTGGTTATACCAGACAATAATTAGTAATAATTTTTAATCTACTGAATTTAACAAAGATTGTTACAAATTTCCTAGAAGATGGCTGTCATACTGTGTAGTCTGCTACATGCAACTAAAGGCAACTGTCATACACTGGCCTATGATTAAAACTTAAAATAATTAAACATTACAGTTTATACAGAGTAAATACTAGTGGATATTAAAATATCTGAGCACATAAAAATCTAAAATTATTTAAATGGAGCTTTAGAGCAACTATTATGGCAAAACTTTAACACTGTTTCTTTAACGAATTAATGCAAAATAAATCAATTATTCATGATGTTAACCGAAAGTGACAAGTTAATATTAGTGAAAGTGAGAAAAAAAAAGGAATTAGAACTCCAGAACCCTTAAGCTGGAAAGGTGTAAACAGCCCGAATGGTGTTTGTGTGCCTTCACATGCAAACGCTCTCCGCCTTGTATTGGTGTATGGGCTTCAATTGAGAATTGTTGGAGGTTTATTTACAAATGCAACATTACCAAACCCTATTCCGAGTTTAATAATTGCATAGACAAAATCCTGATTTATAGGGCTGTTATTTAAATGGGTGTCATTGACGTGCACAAACTGTAGAATAATTAGTGCCAATCAATTAATTATTCTATGCAATTGTGGGTTGAACAACTACTGATTAAATATGGCGTGAATCAAGGAAATGTCACAAAGGTGACAAAGAATCTACATTGTGGACTCGTGGCATGGAGACATACAATGTAGTCAACATTGTAGTTTTGACTACAATGTAGTCAAAAAATTAGGGGCAAATGGGAGATGGGAAAACAACTCAGTGTTGTTTGCCCTGTCCATCCTCTACAGTAAGCCGTAGCCCAACTATTAGTTATAACTGATGTGTTAAAGTTTTAGGACCTCTATGTCTCTAAGTAGCGTAGCTGAACCCGCGACAAATATCTGAGAGCGTGAATATACAGGCAAAGATGGTAAAACATAATGCTGGCAGACATGCCAGACAAACTAGAGAAAAGTTTGGCTGTGCGTCTGTCATCGGCCACGTTTCATTCTACCACACGGAGCCGCAGAAACTTTTGGGAGTACGTACCCTCTGCGCCATCGCCCTCCTCTCTCCCTCGTCTTCCTTTCACTTCAAATATATCCCCTATGAGGCCAGGATGAAGAAGAAATAAACACGCAAATTCCAAACGTGAAGCTTTATGACAAAAAAATCCGTATGCCTTTCAAGGGAGAGATGAAGCCAAGTCCTTCAGCTCAAGTTCAGCCAAAGCCAAGTAAACACGTCCTCTGCTTTCCCCAGGACAGCGACGGGGAGCGCACAAATCTTCTCCAAATCAGTAAGAAAATAGCCCTCAAACAAAACTAGAGAGTCTCATGGCTTTCTGCCACTCCGGTTGTCAATCAAAGGCGAGCTTGTCAAAGTACTGAATGAATGATGTTCCTCCGCGCGCTTCGACTGGTTAGCACACCTAATGTTAATACACAAATGCACACAAAAATGAATCTCTCGCGTTTCTTTGATCACTCTCAGCTCCTGAGTTGATTTTGTATGCAATAGCCTCTAAATGAGATCAAGAGGAGGTGGGGTGATAATTCTGGCTTAGTTTTTCTTAAAGGAGCCACGATCGATGCTGCGAGCTTGCCTGCCCGTTTGTGTACAATGAGTGTATGTTGAAGACAGCAGAGGACTGAATCTGGACGGGACTGCCGAAACCCGGAAGTAGTGGTGGCCATAACAGGTCGCGTCTTACACAATGCAGCGGGCTGGAGCAAGTCTCTCCCACAGAAGGGGTGAGCTAGGTAGGAGGGCATTTGAAAGCGCTCGCTTAGTATGCGAGTTTTGAATTCATTCTGCGGGACACCATCCGCACACTTCGCTGAGGATCCAGTCGCACTTTAATGTTTTACCTTTTTGGGTGCATTAGTTTTGTTCCAGCATGTAGTGCTGTACAACAGATTCTGATATATTTAATAGAATATCCTCCCGAAGACTTCGTTGCGGATTTATATAAAAGTAATCTAATAATCATCATGCGCACTGGAACTATACATCATGTAATGAGAATTGTGGCTGTCAGATAAGTGCAGTGCCATCATAAAAGCAATTTAATTCAAATATGTTAACACTTGGGACTTCAGAGAGCATTGCCGACATAGTATTTTACCCTTCTTAGATGCATGTCGAGCAGGCAGCATCTCGCTACTTGATGGACTTGTATCAGTTTCCAGAAATGCTTTAAGTGTTGCCTATGATTGTCAAAACATCATCTTGCAGCTGGAGAAAACTCCGCAACTCATTTATGTGACTACATCATTAAGTGGAATTCATTTTTGGATAGTTTCGTGCTTTTGGAATTTTCCAAGGAGATTCAGGTACACTTAATATGTTATTTTACGCAGTTACAAAAAATACGTGTTTGTTGTGTATATGTTATATGTGCTTAATAACTAAACTGCTTCAATACAAACACATGTGGAAGAGTAATAAGGTGTAGGCTACGCATATTAGGCTATTAGTAGCTCTTGAAAACACCCCCATCGTTTGAAAATGGGCTGACCCATGTGACTGTGAGGTTGAGGGTTTGGGGGGAATAGCCAATGAAAGCTGTCTGTTTTGAAGCAAGCTTTCCATTGGCTTTAGAAATGATCAATTATGAAGTGATCAATCGCTCTTAGGCCAAATAGGAAGGAGTTATCAAAAAACACAAAAGAATTCCTTATACCTAATGTAAAACGAAGTAGAAAAGAAGAAGAATTTTCTCTCTCTCTCTCTCTCTCTCTCTCTCTCTCTCTCTCTCTCTCTCTCTCTCACACACACACACACACACACACACACACACACACACACACACACAAACACACGCACACACACACACATGTGCGTGCATGTGTAAAGTTATGGTCTTACATTTTACATTTGATCCTGTTTTATAAACTGTCCTCAACTTTAGTTAAGGCTCAGTAGACCTGTTGTTCTCTTTTTTATAAGGGAAGTAATGGATGATTTATGCAAGATAGTTATTTATAACGTTTTAAGTATTGTTATATCATCAGGTCATATAAGTTGTAACCCACACCATTTCGTGCAATGTAATATTACATCATTTTTGTAAAATATGTATGATAGAGTAATTTGTTAAATCAGCAAACCACACAATGTGTAAATACCACCCACTTCCACACATTTGTATGCAATTGCTTGTTAAGGTGCTATCATAACCTACTAATGATGGATTGACATTTAAACAGTATGTATTAATTATACTGAGGAACTTTTTGCTAAAGTTCCCTGTCAAAGTTTTCCAACCCCAAAGAACAAAGTTAAATTTGAGCGTCTATGTTTAGGCTTATGCCTAGTAGAAATGCCACTGTAAATCCATCATATTGTGATGAGCTAAGCAGCTAATACAACTTTAAGCAACATTGTTATCTTCCTTTATGTCGAGGTGCGTAACGTGCTATTTGTATTCAAAGGACAAGGTGACAAGGTGTACGAAGTTTGCTTAAGAAGCATCTGTCATCGATCAGAAGCGTTTTCTGCACGCAACAGTGTCATATCAGATAATACAAGCCTTTGTCACAGCCAGCAGTTCCCGTGACGGTGTAGCACTGGGATCTTTGGTCAAATTTACAGGCATGAAATAACTATTAAATCCCCAAAGCGCGTAGCAAAGCGCAGGGTAGGACACATGGTGAATCCGTCGACGGATACAGTCTATAGTGAAACTCAAGGGGACTGAACTCAAGATTATAAAACAAACCGATTCACTAAACGAGAGCGCGCAGTTGGGTATACTCGTGCAGTGTATAGGCCTTTGCGCTGAAAACTGTAAATTGATGGGTAAGTGTTTCTCTTTGAAAATATACATGGTGGGTTTCTGATGCTGGCTAAACTCGACTAGTGTAATGGCTTTGAAATACATGAACATCCTCTTTGTGACTGACTGTTCTGACGAGTTATCATGACATTGTTCAAAAGATCACTTTAATTTTAATGATGTAGACTTTGAAAATATAAGGCAAAACAAAGATTCAACGCCTCTGCGTCACTTTGCTGTGAAATGCGGTAGGCTACTGCTTAAAAAATAGAATCTTAAGATGGCATGAAAGCCTCATTATGCCAACACTTAGCTGCTGTCACAGTACCAGAATGGTATTATAAAGTAATTAAGTTGCTTCAATTAGCATATATAAAAGGACTCCTTAGACCATGATTCAGGCGAGAACTTTCTCTCCTTAGGTTGACGTTAACCAAGGGTCAAGAAATTTTAGCATGCATCAAAGAGTACACTCTATTTCGGCATTGTAAGCCTCTGGACGACTTGTAATCCTCAGTAGCATTATTAAATCGGTTGGCAGCGGAGTATGCTTTCATAGTAAACATTGGCTCCTTGACTCTGGCCTATTGTCTGTAGTATTACTCTTAATGGGACTGGAAGTCTATATGCAAATATTCAGCGCACAATGGTTACGTGAACATATTTGCCCCAGATGAATGTATATCATTAAGTTGCATTATTTAAAGAGAATAAGAAATAGGCCTCACATTCTACATGTCAGTTTTCATCTGGTAATATAGAATCCTATAAGACCAGGCTATATGACAATTACAAAACTGAGGATTTGAAGCATGTCCAAATTGGATGAGTAACTTTATCAAAGCAGTGTTGTTTGTGTGCAAATTAAAATTGCAGAGCAAATTTCCAAATTTGCTGAGTAGAATTAGCTACTTTTGTCAAAATACTCATTATGTCCTAATATTTGTCGCTCCTGTTATTTTCCCTTTCCTTCGGGCGTTCCTATTGAAAGCAACTGGCGAAGTGGTTCAAAAGTCAAACGGAGGTCAGTCTTTACAGCCCCCGCAGCAATCTGCGGGAAACTTGTTGAAATGCGCAGAGGCCGGACAGCGCTGAATTCAGCTTTGTGTGACCAAAATGAGCATTTCAGGAAATTTAAAAAACATTAAGGGTAAGAGAGGAAATAAAAATCTGCCTGTGTTTGAAAACAGGCACAAGAGAGTTTTAAAATATAGCCTACAGTGCCGGCTACAGCAACATATTTTTTTGTGAAAATGTTTTTACATGACCTCATCAAAATTTATTCGAACCAAAGTAGGCATAACACTTTGGAAAGTGTTAAAATTACTTTTAAAAATGTACGCCTTGATTCAAAATTTCATCTAGGCTAGCAGGCAGACATTATAAAGCAAACTTAATATTCTTAACTCGTCCAGTCTTACATTCAAAACGACATGACGTCTCTAATGGAGAAACTTGTAGATGAGAACTTGCAGCCGCGCTTGTTGAGATGTAGGTTACCCCAATTAGGACAATTTGGGAAAATGTTGTAGTTTTTCTAGGCTAAACCTGAGTTATTTACCTTACAGTCTCTTTTACTTTCTAGTTAGCTTCAAAAAGTAGACATATTTATATATTTCTCTTCGAACTTAAAATGCCGCTGTATTTACAAAAAAATATGTACCAAGGTCATAAGGCAATAGTGTTTTAAATGAACAGAATTGTAGGTTTGAGTCACCACTTTGGTTTAGAAAGTAAAAAGCATATTATTCAGTGTGCATTGTTATTTTGCATCATTCCATATATACATTATCATACAATTTGGGAGTAATAGCAAAGAGAAGTACTTTGAGATGTTTAATGAGTAACACAAGCTGTTTCTCACTATCCCAAAAGTTGTTTTGAGAATCTTTGGAGGCAAAGCGTTTACGGTTAATCATGTGCGCCTTCTACTGGTGGTGGAGAGAACAACTGCATTCCGACAAAGGTAGGTCTATCAAGTTTCTGAAAGAAAAAAATGCATAGGTAAAACACACCGATCATTTACGTTTTCACTTAAGTACAACACATATATACATACATTTTGTGAATCTAGGCTATATGCACTTCAATTAGTGTAGAAATACAATGCAATACAAACAGCCAACAATTTGTGGAGCAACGAACAGAGACAACTTATTTTTTTTATTATTCCATGTAGCCTACCTCTAGTCTTGTAATATTTGTTACAAGCATACATTTTTTTAAGCATGGGCTTCACAAAGATGTCTAATCCGTTCACCTTCATATTATACACTCACGCAAAAAAAAACAGTAATTACTGTTGTCTAAATCACTGTATCTTAAGTGTATAATTCTGAACTTGATAAAAGCTTTGTTTAAAGCAACGATGGGTGACTGTGTAGATATTGTAAAAGATGATCAAGGCTCTGTTCACTGCGTCAGCTTATATTTCCTCTGCTAAAAGGTTATCGATGTGTAAAGGAAGATTCGGATTTAATTTGTTACAGGAACTGAATAGCAATGTGGCGACTGAAAATTACATAAAACCTGTTATAATATGTTTACATATTTTGTGGTTTTATTGTCTTTAATTTTATTATTATTATTATATATTTATATATAAGATGTTTAAGAGCAGTGTTTTGAAAATATTGACGTGAGTAATGTTCACTTAAGAGTTACAAAAAAATATGTAGGCTGTCCAATTTGAATGTTGTAATCACAATAAAGTGCTTCTACAGCTACTGTATGATTAAGGCTATTTTATGGTATAATCTTGACTTCATTAGATCTCTTATTTTTATCATCACTTATTTATATATATTTCGCCTCTTTCTCCCGTACAGAAGAATTTATGGTGAGAAGTTAGTTTTTTGCGGATACATGGGAACCAAACACATATAGGAGGAGAGGTCTAAAATAGCCTTTAAATGCTGCCACTCAATTTTCACGTTGGGCCACAAGTCACTAGACTGTGGAATTGAACGTTTGCAGCACACGTCCAAGGTGATTGTGTGATTCTGAATCCATGGATGAATGTGGCAGCAACGCTCCCCTTTTTCTCTCTCTCTCTCTCACTCACCCTCTCGGCTACGGCAAGTGCGGCAGCATTTGTCACTTGGGCTATTATTTCAGGTGTGCTAATGGGATACTAGCCACACAGGGGAGAGAAGAGGAGGAGGGGGGGAATATGGTGGATTAGTGTGATTTCATCTGGTCGCATTTGTCGTCTGCCAGGTTAAGGCTGCTGGACCCAGAGGTGAAAAGTGAGGTGACTGGCCATGGATGAGCAAAAAAAAAAAAAAAAAAAAAAAGAGGGATGACGGTGAAGAAAAGAGAGAGAACGATCAGGTGATGGAGAGGAGAAGAAAGGGGAGATGGAGGAGTGGAGCACCCAGGCCGTGTCACGTGAGGTCCAATCACAAAGTGCAGAGGATGAGTCTAGCACCTCCCAGGGAGGCTGTGAATTGATCAGCACCTCCGAGAAAGAAAAAGAGAGGGCGAGAAAGACTGGGAGAGAGAATGAGCAGGGGGAGAGTGATAGAGCATTTTGCAGTGGATGTGTGAAGACTCATATTTCCCTTTGCGGATTTGGCGGGGGGTGGCGTTTGGGGGGTTAAGCTAGGCCTCACATCATTGTAGGCCGACTCTAATGAGGGTCTCGGCCCATCTTACACACACACACACACACACACACACACACACACGCACACACACACACACACACACACACATATATCTGACAGAGATAGATCAGTGCAGTGTGTGTGTGTGTT
>JASCQY010000031.1:14575225-14585459 GCA_030264315.1 Sardinella tawilis
GTTCAGATATGTAAGACTTTTAAAGTGTTAATCCGGAGTGAATCAACCTGTATCACATCAAATTGCACCAAGGAATTTTAATCTACAGGTTAATGTTGGATTGTGTAACTAATCACAGCTAACATTTTCAATGAAGCTATAAAATGGAGGAAGAGAAAATCTGCCAATTTTTTAACCAGCTCACTGTGCAAAAGCTGCCCATTTTCATTAGGGACTCCATTTGGGTTTCCCACAGTTTTATAGGACCATACCAGACATACTGTCCACCAGATATACAGATTTCATGGTTGATCAGAGACATATTGAGAGAGAGAAGACCATGATTATATGGGCATGGTGAAAGAATTGAGATACCATTTCTGTTTCCTTCCCCACCCCCCCCCCCATCTCCTAATGCATGGTCTCAGAGCACACGCATTAAATTGGATTCCGTATTTAATGATCAGCATAAAGCCTCCATGATAGTTTCATCCCCAACAAACTAAATGAAGTTTAATATTACATGTATTCCATAGGGCTACACACGTACATCACTGTACTGTACATCATTCACTCATCATGGCACAAAAAGTTGAGTACACTTAGTAAAGTTATCATCCTGCCCGTATCTGTTGTCCATGAGTGGGCTCAAGTGAAGGGAAGCATGAGTATGAGTGTGGTAATGTGGTCTGAGGTCATGTGTCCATTTAAATTCCAGTGCCTTTCTGTGCATCTTGCATGGGTTACATCAGCCCCAGTCAGGCCCATTAGCCTCTACTCCCATCATCTGCCCTGACATGTTAATTTCAGGGAGTTTGGGCAGCAGTGATTAAAAAAAGAAAAAAAAAAGTTAAAAAAGTTAAAAAAAATAATAATAAAGCACAGATAAACAGAGAGGGAAGGACAGACAGACGACGCAGAGACAGACAGACAGACAGACAGAAATACAGAGGCACAGAGAGAGTGAGGTGTGTGGGGGTGGGGGGGGGGGGGTGGAAGGGGCGGACTGTTCCAAAACACCAAAACATTGCACCCTTCAGCGACCCCCGCGCGATAACTTTAGTCAAGCATTTCCAATTACAATGATATTTCCAGTCCTCCTCCCCCCGGCGGCAGGAGCTCTTTATCACGGCGGCAGGCGGCAGAATTACTTTATTACAGCTACACCTCGTTAGCTTGAGTGCCCCCTAATGAAGCAGCGCGGCGATCAGACAGAAATCATGCTGGAGGAAGCCTGCATCATTAGGCCAGCCTTTAATTACAGTGATATATGGCTGCGCCGGGGCCTGGCCGCGCCTCACCTCACACTAGCACAGCCCCGCTACACACACACATACACACACACACACACACACACACACACACACACACAGCCGCCATCATGCCCCACCACCAAACCCCCACCTCCTGTTCCCTTTCTCCCCAGCCATCTCTGCATCACTGTGGCACAGTAGCAGCCTCCACTGAGGACCAAGAGTGGAGATACCCAGTCAGCCCACCAAGAGAGTGGGACAACTTGGAAGAAGAAAACAGAGAGGAAAAAAAATGTACTGTGTATATTTTATTGATTTTTTTTTTTCAGGAACTCCGGAATAGCCGGAGAAGGGAGAAACTTACTTGAGGAAAAATGCTTGTGTCCAATTAGCCAAGGATAGACAACAGCTCATTGCAATATTTATATTTGAATCAAATTTACACTGACATCAGCATTTGCCATGCAGGCAGCATCACTGTGTGTTACTGCCGTGCAATAAACAAAAACTAGGCTTTTGATCAGTCACAGCATCTCATTCCCATGCGGCGTGGCGTTTAGCGCACGCAGATGCCATGTCTGTCCCTGGATGTTGACGCACAGTTAATGATGTTTTAGGAAAGACAGCATAATTGGGGAAAAAAAAGGATGGGAATATTTAACAAGACATTCCAGACTTGGAATCAGAGGACAAAGGAAGGGTGGGTGGGCGGGTGGTTGGAACTCGGGGGGGATTAAATGCCGTCATCTCAACGAGGCTTGTGCAGCACAGACAGAAGTGAGGCCTTCATGAGAAGAAGGTTACAGCTCTCTTGCTTCCTCTTCACCTCCATCTACTGCTGCACCCGAGCTCCTCCCCCTACTCCACCACCATCACCCATTCCACCAGCCATAAATGGCGTGTGGGGTCTGAAGGACGCCGTCATCTGCGAGGCCATAAAGGTGGAGGAACTAGCATTAGAATTTAAGATTGTGACATTATGTGCCGTTTTATGATGTAATGACCTCTGATATTCTGTTTCACTGCGATAGAGAGTCATTCTTTAAAATTATGGAGATTATTAAAAAGGGGCTAGTGAGTTTACCGAATTAAAATTGAAAACCAAGCGCGAGCTCATCGCCGAACTGTGTTAATTGGTTTTGCCTTGAAAGGCCATCATTTTCTTTCAGCACCATTAACTCTAATGCTCTCCAGCTAAAGATTAGTTCTCACCGAGTAAGTTTGCTGTGTTGTCATTAAATTCAATTTAACGGGGCATCTTCTTTTGCTAATTAACGCGTATCTCTTTTCTAAGGCCTCCGTGTTAGTTTTCCTGCTTGATCCCTGGGAAGATTCTGGAATGTGTTAGGCCTGGCTGAGAAAAAAAAAACCTACCTTTATGTAGCTCGGTAGACCTGAACTCTCTCTCTCTCTCTCTCTCTCTCTCCCTCTCTCCTATACTTTGATATGCAAAAGAAACATTTGCAAGTAGGCAGGTGGAGCTCATTATTAAATCACAGAGATGGGATGTGAGATTGGGTCTGCTTTTACTTAATGACTTCTAAAAGGTTCCTGTAGAAGAAAAAAAATATACCTGCTTCTTAGACGCACCGTTTCCCCAGCAGTGTGGTAGCACTCCAAGCAGCTGAATTAAAGATGAAATATTGAACGGGATTGGGGTGGGGGTGGGGGTGGCGGAGGGGGCGATGGAGGTGGTATTTCGAAGTTTATTATTTAGGCCAGAGGGGCCTAATTGCTTTAATGCAGTGGAGAGTTGATCCAGAGTGTTCCAGAGTTTTTAACTTCACTCAGGTCGGCTCCAACCTTTGAGGGGGGAAACCACTCTGAGAGCACCTTGGCTGAGCATTAAGAGATGGCCGCGGCCCAGCCTCGCTCACGTCTGTACATTAAAAAGGTAGACATTAATTACTTTTTAATTCATTAGATGCTGTGGAGACTCCTGTGGATTAATTTTTAAACCCTCACTCTCATACCTAGGGGAGCCTAAGGGCTGAAGTGTGGTCCAAAACATGTGCGTATTTGAGCGTGTGCGTCTCTATTGCACGCTAGCACATGTCCTCTGCAGAATTCAGCTCCTTAGCAGGCCAGCGAAGACTTTATTCACAAGTGTATTATTTAGCTATTCAAATAATAGGCCATGTGCCAGATAAGGTCTTAGTTTAACCCCCATCCTTCCACCCCCCTCTATCCACCAACACACACACACACACACACACACACACACACACACACACACACACTTTTCTCAACGAAACCTACTCTTTTTTTTTTTTTTTACAGCTCTGGCCATGCTGAATGTGAATTTGAATAATTAACATTGAATATTTTGTGATGCACTGTTTAAAGGTGTTTAAAGGTGTCTTCTTTTTTGTGGTTATTACTACAATAATGAAAGTGAATCTTTAAAGTGAATGACATTTAGTCTGTCTATTGCAGTCATAGGCCTATACTGTGACAAAGCAGGTAGTGGTCAAATAAAGCTTACCTAGCCATCTAGTCTCTCATTTTAGCCCAAGAAAGTCCATTCAAAAACCCCTCCAGTCTCAACATCACCCATCAGCTTTTCCAGCAATTCCTGCTGTTGTATTGTGGGAAAAACACTCAGGTTGAACTTTGACCTGGAAGCTAATCGGCGTGGGGCTGGGGGGGGGGGGTCATACCAGGGTTACCTTCAGGGAGTTTCTCCTGACAAGAGAGAAAAGCCAGAGCCAGCGCCAGGTGCATCAGTCTTCCTCTGCCGTAATGCAAAGCCCTTGCCTCCAGCCCTACAATTCCAATATGGCCGCCTCGGCCTCATGACAATAGAGCCGCGTGGAGATAGTGCCTAATCCCGTTAAATGACAGTATCGATATCGCAACTCCTGTCTCCTCTGGCGTGGACAATATGACCACCACTCCAACCTGCAAGAGGAGGAGGAGGAGGAGGAGGAAAGGGTTGGACAGGGAAAAAAAAGAAAAAGAAAAAAAAAAACAGATAATCTCCTTACGGCTGGACTGAGTGCAAACCCGCCCAGCGAGTGGTTGTGTGTACAAACTGTGAGGTGAGGAGCCCCTTGAGGAAGGAGCTAAGGCAGCAGGGGCAGATATTTACCAGAAAGAGGGAGGAGAGGCTCTGACCTGAGGGGGCTGCTGAGGTGAGGTAATTACCCATGAAGGCTGCTTATTGGGGGGCACCACGGGGCTTCTTTTGCCCTAACGCAGTTGAGTCAATATTCTGCTTTGGAGGCAATGTCATTCCCAATACACTCCAAGGTAAAAAAGCCCTTCAACTGTTCTGATGAAAATCTTTCTTTTTTTTCTTCTTTTTATTCCCCCCTTCCTGGCACTCCTGTCTCTTTCTCTCTCTATTTTCTCTCTCTTGCTGTCTCTCTTCAGGGCAGTCACACAAAACAAAGCTGTGGCATAATGAATTTGTTTAACAGTGACTCTGCCACAGGCATGCGGCCAGGTCAATTGGCCTCGCTGTCCAGTCAGCAGAATCCATCAGCTCTGCCTCCCACTGGATGTCAAACTCTCTCCGAGCCGTCCTCACAGACACACACACACACACACACACGCACATGCACACACACATATACACACGCACATGCGCACACACACACACACACACACACACACATACACATGCACATGCACACACACGCACATGCACACGCACACATACACACACACATACACACACACATGCACACACACATATACACACGCACATGCACACGCACACATACACACACGCACATGCACACACACACACACAGTCCAACAGTCTCGCCCCTCGGAGCAAAACACACCACCATGTGAATAACTATTATATGCATGTGCTGGCGCTGGCACATCTAATGAGACCCTCTCCTAATTTATTGAGGCTGCGGACTAAACCATTCCAGTCGCAGTATTCCGAACGGAATTACACAGTGCAGACTCATAAAAGGATTGTTTCTGACCGCCTTCTTCCTGTGCACCTGTCTCCAATTTTTCATTGGTCCCGACTACAAATGACCCACACATGCACAAGCCATCAGGAGAAACAGTGGCGCAATCTGCACAATACAGAATGTCAGAGGGAATCTTCCATCATGTCATGTAAGCGTAGTTCTGGAAGCAGCAGGAGAAGGGGGTCGGAGGGTGGGGGTGGGGGGGTAGTCGAGACGACAGGAGAATGGTGGGGGGGGGGGGGGGTTGGTAGTTCTCTTCATCTCTTACATTTTTTTTTTTCTTTTGTCCAGGTTTTTCTTTTTCTTTTTTATTTGGCCTTAGCCCTTTCTCTGCACAGATCTACTTTGCAGATTTCCCCTTGGCCAGACATTACACTGACTGCGCTGGAGAACTGTGGCCTGGCGGAGACTGGCAGAGGCTGGGCACAGAGACTGGCATGGAGTCTGGGCACGGGCTGGCTGGAGTGGGTCTCGCCTTGCCTGGTCTCGCCTGCATGGGCATGGGCCTTTTCCCAGGCTTTGAAGGCACTGTCCAGCCGCAGGCTGGCTCCCCTCATTTGCATGTCGATGGCTGGGCAGATTAGGGACGTTCCGCTGCACACAAAAAGACGGCCGCAGCGACAGACAGCACACACACACACACACTCTCTCTCTCTCTCTCTCTCTACCTCCCTTAACTTTTTTTTTCATCATCATCTTCTTCTTCTCCTTCTTTTCGAGTCAATGCATTCCCCAGGCCTGGCCTATTGGACAAAGGAACGAGAAGGCCTGGAACAATACCAAAGCGCAATGTCGGATCAATCCTGCTGTTTGCTCCCTCTCCTCCCCTGAGCGAACAAAGGACGGGAGCCTAGAAAAGAAGGCCCGTCCACGACACTAAAGAGGCCCAGGAGTCGTGGGGCAGAGAGAGAGGGAGAGGGAGAGAGCGAAGCTGCTGAGAGGGGTGTGTAGAGGGTTGGGGTGGAGGGTGGAGGGTGGGGCGGGGTGGCGCTCACAGAGAGAGGGCGGGAGCACGTTAAGGAAAATAGGCTTGACGGACAGCTGGAAAGAGTAAGCTCATTTAGAAAATCGACATCCCCAGCTGAGATAAAACCAGTGATGATTTGTACTGTATCTTCAGGGGATAAAAGCACTTCTATTGGATTTCATAGGGCCCAGCATGCAAGAGTGGGCTCAGGGGAGAGGGGAAGAGAGATAGAGAGAGGGGGAGAGAGAGAGAGAAAAAGAGAGAGGGAGGAAAAGAGTGAAAGTGAGCGAGTGTGAGAGAGAGAGAGAAATACATTTTCCTCCTTCAAGGGAAAGAGAGAAAATTCCCATAATAAGTGAGCAATGTTAAACGGCGGGGGTGTGCTGGGGCTTCTCTCTGCTGCAGGCAGCTTCACGCACTACAAACACACAAGCCAACACACATTCACACACACACAAACACACATACTGCATATGCACACACATGCTGCACACAAGCGCAAACACACCAGAATACACACTGCTTGCCAGAAAAATAAACATATCTAGAAATACACATACAGTATACACCCACACTATTTTCCATGCATACCAACATACATACTTGTCATTTCTGTCGCATATGTGTCTCTCCACCGCAAAATCGGTCGGAAGTCGCCGATTGAAAATGTGAGATAATTCCTGATGTACAGTAACGTGTGCAAAAAATTTGTCAATTTTCATATTTTAGCATAATTTGACAATACAATGTCTATACTTTCACATTATGAATGAACCGTGTCGAAATTCATACTTTAAACCACTTAAAGGTACACTATGCAACGTTTTTAGGTTAATATATCAGCGTCGTAGTCACTTTCATGGTTAAATAGTTTATTCCGGGGCGAATGAAGGCTACTTCACCGCCGTCAACCCCTTCCTACCAGTTTTACCGCATTTGCAATGTGAGAAGTCGTCGGCCCGCGCCCATAGGGCAAAGCGAAACTGAAACCCAAATGAAGCTGAAATCGCGTTTATTACCTTATTAGTCAACGTAACTCCACAAAAAATGATCATTGTTGGTTTGTATGCTTGGTCTGAAGAGTAATCCACACGAATTGGTGAGAAAATGTACAATCTTGTTGCTATATTTTAAATAAATCGTCGCCTGTAGGGGGGAGGCTTGCATAGTGTACCATAGTGTACCTTTAAAAATGCTTTTGTTGGGAAGGTGTAGTCCTGCCATGAAGCTAGCTGTGATTTCTAGCTTTTGTTAGCACTTTGTAGGGATTTACGGTAGCATAGCACAGGTTGAGTTTTGTACTTTACGAGGTCGAGAGTTATTGGCATGCTGACAAACACACCAAACTACTTGTCCAATGTTGTTAATTTGTTAACAGAAGAGGGACATGATGGCCATAAAACAAATGCATACAGCTTGTACATAGCATTAGCCAACACCGCAATGCCACTATGCCTACACTCAAAAACCACTCTGCTTACCTGATGGTCCAACGACTTCCATAATCCATAGGCTATTTCATGTTAAGTTCACAATTAAGTAATTTTCAGTCATGCAGGCATAGGCTACAGACCAGTAAATTACAGTTGCATTATCTAAGAGAGTTAGCCAACTTCACACTAAGTTTTTACAGTTTATCAGAAGTTCAGAACCGTAATGTTTAGAATAGATACGCTCAAACAAAATGACAGATAACGTCATAGTGGCAGTAAACTTCTAAGCCCTGTTTCTCAGCTTTTTCCTTTGCCAAATTTGACAAGTCCTGACACTTTGAACGCCATTATCTCCGTAGTTTGTTGAGAAATATGGCCAATGTAGGCATCACCTGAAAGCTAATTGATTTTGAAAAAAATGGCAATGTGACTGGTTTTGCGCTGGAGGGTCACATATGTATTATGTGAGTGTGATCACTTCATGTGAGCATGATCACATTAACCAGCATGTTAATCTTTTACTGAAACATGGTAAAGACTTCATATCCACTTACTTCTGTGCTCACTATATTCAACACCAACAAAATATCTAGGAGGCCATTGCATACATTACAGGCTGCAGTAGTTTAGGTTAAACAGAGAGAAGACATGGTGGAAAGTTCACTTAGCGCTTGAACAGACTGTGGTATGTTGTGCAGTATTTTGTAGCATAGAACACTAGCAACCAACAACTGCTATGGGGGTCTGTTTGGTAAAAAAAAGCATGTTCATGTAGCCTGCCAGTTAATCATAATTTATAGTGGGCCAAGATCAGGGCGGCCAGGGCAACCAGACCCAGGCCCAGGGGGTCATTATAGGTCAGAGGGGACCATGGCATTGGTCCTAACAGTAAAACCAATATGTCTGCCATTCAAACAGCAGTCTAAGATCTCTCATTTTGTCTGAAACTGCATGGAAATGAAGGGGAGACCACAACAACAATATATGTACTGTAGGTTATATGAGAAAAAGGTTATCAGCTATAATCAAAAGTTAATTTTAATTTATTCTATCTGAGGTAAATACTGTATGAGCCTTTTTTAATATTGTACTACTATACACCTTCCTGAAAAGTTCAGTGTTATGAGCTTAAATATTATCAGGTCATTCTGAATAAAAAAAGAGATAAAGAGAAAAGTGAGAAATACTGTGAAAGGTTACACACACACACACACACAGACACATACACACACACACACACACACACAGACAGACACACACACACACACACACTCACACACACACATACACACACACACACACACATTCAAACAGTCTGAAAAGCTCTCTAGACATTCGTACTGTACACTGCCGCAGGCTGGACCATCACCTTCCTTCATTTCCACACCATTCTCTCTCCTCCTCCGGCTCTGTGTCCTCATGCATCCCACCATCCTTCTTCCAGTCCATCCCCAGCATCTCACCCCCACTTCCCCCCCAGGCCCTGCCTCTTCCCCGGACCAGTAACCAGGCCCAGCCCCACCTTGATCAGACCCCAAGCCTGATAAATGACACCAAACAGGTGAAGAAGAAGAAGAGGAAGAGGAAGAAGAGGAAGAAGAAGGCAGGGACATGACCAAAGGGGCCTCAGCTCATCAGCCCCCACCGGGGCCCCAGCAGATCCCCTGAACAAAGGGCCTCGGGGAGTACTCAGCTCAATGAGAAACTTGGGGTGCTCTTTCTTGCTCCGCTGCCGCCAATGATGTTTATTGATTGGAGAGTTCATAGGAGGGAGTGCGTGCCTTAATGTCCTGCTTTCATGTCCAGGGTCCTTTTGTGTGGCTTTTCTCGCGGGTGCCGGACAGGAATATTGCAAATTGATCTGTCTGCCTGTCCGCCTTTTTTGTCAGGCAGGGGAGTGGACAGCTATTACATTAGTTGTTCGCCTGCTTGTCATCTCCTGACTGCCTCTGACTCCCTCTCTTTTCTTCTCTCCTCTTTTCTTCTTTTCTGCGCTGGCCTTTCTTCTCCTCCGCTGTATTGGGACAGAATCAGCATGGCTAAAGACAAGGCTGGGAGAGCTGATTAATCTTGTGCACGCTCCAGCGACTCAATTGATGAGCCGGCTGTTGGCTGATCTATGCAATAAATGGACACTTTTGATTATCTGACCTACAAGCTCTCTCTGTCTCGCTCCCTCCATCTTTCTCTCTCTCTCTCTCTCTCTCTCTCTCTTTCTCTCTCTTCTTTCCTTGTATTGAGTCTCTCCATGGGCATGTCCTGCTGGCTTGTTAAGCTTGTGTCATCCTCATTAAAACAAGTAAACGACCAGGCTGCATCACGGTCCCTCAACCGAACCTCCCCGTAAAACTTTGATGAGAATCACTGTGCGACCCACTGTCAGCCTTTAAAAAAGCCAGTCATGGAGAGGTGAGAGAGAGACCTTCATTTTTCCTTAACACCCATACACCCACACCCACACACACACACACATGTGCGCACAGACAACAACACACACACACACACACACACACACAGACACATACACACACACACCTCTACTAGCAGAAAAAGCCCCACAGGCAATCCAGTGTCAAGAGGAGGTTTAATCTGCTGCCACACCTGAAAAAGAACTCTCTTTTCCCCCTTTAACACACACACAAACACACACACACACACACACACACA
>JASCQY010000031.1:14648485-14670104 GCA_030264315.1 Sardinella tawilis
TACTATTTGAAATGTGCAAGCATTGCCGTGTTCTGCACATCTATCGTCCACTTAATAAGAGCGCATCAACAGCTGCAGCCCCATCCTATGGCATCATGAAGGTTTGTACTCATAGGGAGGTTATGCCAGAGAGGGTAAAAGCGGAGCGGTCAATATTCTATAATCTTTGGTTATGCTGATCATGTGTAATTGCAGGCAGCAACGGAATACAGTGTCAGTGCTTTCATTAGTTTAATTGGCTACGGCACATGAACGTTAATTATTATTACCAACGTAACCTGTAATTCCTCTCTGACTATTAAGGCCTGTATAAAGAGGTTAATGCATTAGGCACAATCACCCTCATGCTTTTAAAATGAGCCTTTTGTCTAAAACGAACATTTGTTCCAATCGGGTGTTATTGGGACCCCTTTGGGAGTCTGTCACAGCAAAAACGTGAGTGTGTGTTCATGTGCAGATGTGTTGCTGAAGTGGTGCAGATGTATCCGTGAACATATTCATGCTTTTTTATATGCATCCTAACATGTAGACCCTTTAAGAGCTTGTTGCCTAGTAACAGTGCTGTAGTGTCGATTGGTTGTGAATGATTCAGCTTCCAGCCTGTCCTGTACGATCATAATAAACAAGGGTAACATTCTGAATTCAGATCAGATCAGGAAAGCTGTTCAAGTGCCATCTATTGTTCTGTGTAAGTGCTGGTCTACTACTGCAAGGCTTAAGGTTCTCAGACACTGGGCCTGAATTCAGGCATGAGCCATGCAGGCTGTTTTAAGCAAAAAAGCAAAAACAGCTTTGAAAGTTTCTTATAACCTTGCTTTAAGCCCTGCTATTATCACCGTCACTGCTGAGGATGTTGTAACATGTCATTGTTTGTACTTAAGATATCCGTTATTGCCACTGTCCATATTGTTATCTTTGGGATTGTCCCCTGGGCCTGTAGAAGATCACCAGTTGATAAGAATCCATTCTAGGCTGTGAGCTCTGTATACCTAGCAATGAATATATTTCAATAATATATTTCATAGCACACAAGTCTTGAACAACGATAGCCTGTTCCCGCCCATACTGATCAATGACGCTATATGCGACAGGCAGGCAAGAATACTCTTAGCGATAGAAATCATTTCAAATTGATTCAGTCAATGAAATCATGTAACAGCGTGCCATGATGCCTGCAGACAGTATGCATTTTTGAGTCCAAGTATTTAATGCTATGTGTTTTTCAAAAAGGGAATGTGCATTACATAACTAATGTATTCCCCCACAGTCATAAAATGACTTGAGTGTGCAGGCAAGGCCACCATGGCCTCTCCATGCACACAATCATCCCTGCACGCCTCCTCTCGTTGAGCCCATGTATCATGGAGGAACAGGCAGGCAGGCAGGGCAGGTCCCTAACACAACTAGTGGCAGGAACCTTAGGGCTGCTCTGACTCTTAATGGTTTAGATCCCACCATCTTGTCTCCAAATCTCTCTCTCTCAGTTCTTCAGTCCCGTGGTCTTCCCCCAAAATAAGGCCATGTTAGTGAGCGCGTGCTGCCTGATCTCTCTTATCTGGAGTTTGTGTAAAGATTAATAGACGTATCTTGGAGGACTGATTAGGTTCGGAGGGAGGGAGCTGGGAAGGAGTGCAGGGTCATGTGGTGGCAGTGAATGAGCTTATAGTAACCAAGTATGTGGTTCAGAAGCTTACCATCACCAGCGTGGAGGAAGTTGGCTTCAGTATGACTGGGACGCCCAAAGCGCTCAGTCTGCACGCTGTCAGTGATGGGCAACACACTCCGTAGCAGCAGCAAGCCTCTGACGTTCGGCTGTAAGTGGACACCTGAGCACACTCCTGTCTTGTCTGCTATAGGCTTGTTTTTATGCTGCATTTCCCCCCCACACTTAGCTGCAAGGGGAAACAGGAGGAGTGAACACCCCCTAACCTGCGTGCGCTCAGAGTAAGGTGCGTGTGGAAGCTTGATGTGGTTTCATTTGCATCTGTCCCTTTTGCTTAATGCATGTTTGTGCTTTTCTCTTTCTCTCCCTCTCTTTCTTCTTCCCTTTCTTTCTCTCCCCTTCTCTTTTTTCTCCCCAGTCGATGCTGATGAGATTAAGAGGCTAGGAAAGAGATTTAAGAAACTCGACCTGGATAATTCAGGATCCCTGAGTGTGGAAGAGTTTATGTCCTTGCCGGAGTTACAACAGAACCCTTTGGTGCAACGGGTGATAGATATATTTGACACAGACGGCAATGGGGAAGTTGACTTCAAAGGTGAGCTCCATTTCTGATTTGAATTTGTTGGACTGTTTGTAGATGCATTAGAAAATTTTGATTGGATAGGCCAATAAAACATGACTGGGCTAGGCTTATCTTGAGACACGTGGCTAATATAAACAAGGCTGTTTATACACACCAGTTTAATGCCCTGTATGTATTTGAGGAATGTTCAGGAACAGTTTAGCAGTGCATGCTTTGTGTTTATCAGACTGCACAGGAAATGCCTGTAAATCACATTGAACTCATTCTTCACATTGGGCTTATTCGTCATAATCGAGGTGCTAAGTCTTGCCTGAAAGCAGTCTCATTGTGCTCTCGACCAGGAATGTCCCTTCCGACTGCAGTTCCACCCCACAATATTAAGCACGTTTTTCATGATTAACAAAAGGAGCTCGATGACCAGGGATAAAGGGTGGGACTTTGGACCTTTATTGCGTCTTCCAGTGCAGACTGGTTTTGTCTTCTTATCGGAAGAACTAAAACTACTGATTGGCCTGGGTGTTAATTGGTGTCAATTCTCTGGATATATTGACGTATGACTTGAAATGAAAACACTGATAGTGTTGAATGTTTTTAAAACTAGCTGGACTTACACATTCATAACAAAGAATACTGGAGCATGTACCATACCTGTGTATTGTTGAAAAAAAATCTGTGCGTCAACTAAATTGATTGATTTTTGCACTAAGTTAACCAAAGTAAAGTTCCTTGAATACCGACTTCTCTGTTTTAGCATCTCTGGGTAAACTAGTAGCCTAAACTGTGTCAGGCACAACCATCACTATCACAAATCAAACTATTATGTCTTACAGAGTTTATAGAGGGTGTGTCACAGTTCAGTGTGAAGGGAGACAAGGAACAGAAGCTGCGGTGTAAGTACTTTGAAAAACATTCACACCGACTCATATCAACTGCAATTAACTCCTCCTTTGAATCCTTTTCACCATCATGTACTTTAACATTTCCCATTTATCTCTCAATGCACAGTTGCCTTTAGGATCTATGATATGGACAAAGATGGCTACATATCAAATGGGGAGTTGTTCCAGGTGCTCAAAATGATGGTTGGGAACAACCTAAAGGACACCCAGCTTCAGCAGATTGTTGACAAGACCATTATAAATGCAGACAAGGATGGAGATGGAAGAATATCTTTTGAGGAGTTTTGCGCCGTAAGTTATTTCCTGTTTTTAGTCAGCTTTGCAGGCAGAATTGTTTAATGTTGATGGGTGACTTTTTCAGACTGATCAGTGTTTTTTTGCCATAACCAACAAATATAGGTGTGTTTACAAAGCATCATAGATTTGAACTGGGGTCAGAATATCATTGTGTTGCATAGTATCAAAAACCCAAATCAAGCACAGTTCTTGTATATGACAGCTGGAAAGATTGTCAGTGGCTTAGATCACTTATATTTGGCCTGTATCTCCTATCTCCCAGGTCGTAGGAGGCCTTGACATACACAAAAAGATGGTGGTGGACGTGTGAGGTTCCTGACTGGTCCACACGTCACAACCCGCTTTCTTCTCCATTTCTCCGGCCATCAGCTCAAGATGTCAGGCAGTCGCTCTCTATGTATTTAAATGGAAGTATTTTCTCTGTGAAGCCACTTTCTTCTAACACAAGCCTCGTGAAGCCAACTTGTGTTATTGAACTCTTCTCCTGTCAATAACCCTGGTGTAGCACTTTAAGAGACTGAATGATGGCTAGTCTTGTAAGAGCATCTCAATTTGGCGGTGAGAAGGGAGGAAGTTTGGCTTGTTTATATTTTGTTTGTTTTTTATTGTTATTTTTTTAAATATTTATTTGTTCTCATCTTTTTTAAGTCTTGCTTTTTAAGGGGAAAATGTGCAGTTAGCTGAGGTGCAACTTAACATACTTGATCCATAAAATGTAACTGTAGGATGTGACGTGCCAAGCAGAATATTTAATTAATCAATTCAGAAAACAGTCCCATCATTTTATTTGGAAGACATACTGCAATTGCATGATTAACATAATTGTGATGCAATTTCATTTCAAAGCAACTGGTAAGGCAGTGGGTTTTTTTCTATAATAAACTTTGTAATATGAGGTTTTGATTAGATTTGATAAATTTAATTTCGCTTCTGGTCTTGTTAAGATTCTTTTGTCACTCGTTTATATTGTTGCAGAGTAATTGGGTTTCTTTGTGTTGCTTTCAGATACACAGTAGAGTAGAATTAGATGCCAAGAAAGTGTCGTTTTAGCAGTTTTGGTGTTCTTGCAACACACTTTACTTCAGTAAGCAAGCAGTCTGCATCTTCATCACACACACGCACACACACACACCAGTGCTTACTATTGACCAATACACATTGCAAAATTTCTATTAAAACCATTAAGAGCGTTTTTATGGACTTGTATTTTCTTATAGGATTGCCTGCATTTGAATGCAGTGGATGTTCACAAAACCTCTCTAATTCTGGAAACCCAATGCATTTCTCGTGCTTGCATTCACAAACTGCTGGCAGAATTTTCCTCTTTTGTAAGTCAATATATGTATATTAAGTACTCAGAAGCATAGACTCATCTTCGGATAATCAGAGGAAAGCTTTACACATGTAAACAGTTCATCCTCCTAAGGGTCGCTGTGCACTGTAATTTCAGTTCTTCTTCTATATAGTGCAATGGAAATAACTGTATTCTTGACATTTACTTATGGGCATGACAGAAGTACAATGGAATAATACACTTTGTGAGTTGTATGTGGATTTCTTTTCTTTCTAAGTAGGTTTCTTTCCCCTAATGGACAAAATCCACAGTAGGTGAGCACTCAAAGAAAGTTATAAGCTGGGAGAATACTTCCTCAAAACCAAATGATCATAAATGTAAGGAGAGGAGTTAAGAGAGGAATTAAAACCGTACGTACAGTATGCTCTGGCCTCTTACGGATGGCAGCGCAACTGGAGTGGTTCTGCGCATTGGTGGAACAGAGCTGTAGGGAAAGAGGCGGAGACTTCTTGTGCTTGCATGACATGGAGACTACCCTTATGCATGTCAATCCATATTGAAATGCTCCTATTGTTTACACAATGATTGTGATGTTTATGATATATTAACAATTAAAATGTTTAATATGGATGTTGCCAAAATTTGGTAAGTGTACACATGATTGGTAATAACCATAAGTGAACCTACTTAAGTGTAACTTTTATACTCACATGGATCAATGAAATGCTTGAATTCCACAAAAGTTGCATATCTGATCCTGTCAACTGCCACATAGTCTGCTTCGAAGGGGATTTTTTTTTTGTACATAAATATTTGTTAGATGCGGTTCCAACTTTTCACTGTATGTATAACCAATTGAAGTTTCAGTTATTCAGTTGTACCATACCTTTAGTTTGGTGGATTGGGCACGTAGTGTGTGTGAGGGGGGCAAAAGCATAAAAGTTTTAAAGAATTAAGTTTCAGTTTTAGGGTTTTTATCCTTCTCTGCATGCTGCATCTTATGCTGTGGGATTATTGGACTTAATACTGTATGAAAACAAAAAATAATAAACTTGAAACATTTAATCTGTTTAACAGTTGACCGCCGTCTCTTTTTTCCTTCAGTAAATACATAATTTTATTTCATTTCATTTCATAACATCCACTTATGAATGCAACACAAAAAGGTCCATTGGTGAGGGAAAGTCGATCATATTTTTCCTCATGTCCTCGTAGTTTAGGCAAAGTGTCCCTCTCAAAGGTGATGCGTCTGTAGCAAACCCAAGGCCAAGTATACCAACAGGAAAAAGACGACAGAACCACCTCTTCAGAACCTCTCTGCTGCTCGGCTTGCCACCGCTCTGATATTTCCGTAGACCTTTGATGGGGGACTCCCTATTGCGTAGCGAGGTAGTTGGTGGGGGAGGGGGATGGGAGGATAATTTAGTGTCAAAGTCCATAAATTGCCACAAAAACATTGCGTTTATAGAAATGACAAAACAACACCCAACCATATATGTACTTACCCAAGATTAAGTTACATATTGCCGTCCGTGCCATTTTGATGTTTTGAAAAGATCCAAGTATGTGTACTTTACTGAAAACCATGAGTTTTAACAATATTAATGCTTTTGGAAGGGAAATCGTAGATCATAAAAGCAGACTGCAAACAAGTTTCATTTATCCTATGAGAAAATCATAATTATACTCACGTGTCTGCGAGCACAATCCTCGTCTTTGTGACATTCTCAATTGTGAATTTTGTTTTCCCCCCCTTTCCTGCGATTCTTCCAATTGCTCTAGATAAGTGGTCTCCTTTGAGGGGTTTCACTGATCAAAGGCATAAACAATGAGAGGTGAGTACTGAGTGCACAAGCACTGAGCACTGAAACAGCAGCACGCAGCATCTGGACACAACTTACCATCTGTGACATCAAAGGTTTCCAGAAATAGTTCATCCAATCTGATGAGGGCTAAAGCGTCCTGTGATGGAAAGCCGATCAAAGCAGCCCAAATGAATCCATTTTAAAAAAAAGAAAATTCGATCCAAATTAATTCAAGAATAGTTGGAAAAAACAGGAAAACAAGGAAACTTGGAATGAGTAATGATACACAATGTGTTTGGAAATACAGAATGGTAGTAAATGGCCATTTCATTTTCTGATACACATTATGAAACAAAAGAAAATATGTTGAAACACCAGTTATACACTTACCTCCACCTGGAAACCTAACACAAATGCTTTTACAAAGTCTGCTGCCTTTGTAAGGGCACCAATGTCCTGTGTTTCTTTACATGTCTGTAAACAAATAATAACATGACAGTCAACCACAGAACATCATAAAATATCCACATTAAGGCATGAATTACTGGCCAATGACTGATCCACACTCACTTTTATCTCAACGTTTCTTGTTACGAGGTTGAATCTGACTTGCAATTGTAAATTTTCAACAATTGGTGTGTAGATCTTCATCCAGTTCTCTTTGAGGGGTGTATAACGATGAGCAGGTACAGCAACCTTTCTCATCTCATCTGTGCCACCCTGTGTACGATTACAAAGAAGACATAGTCTCGATGTCTAGTAAATATTCAAAAAGAGTAATAAGAAATACCTGAGACACACTTAAAGAATCCAACATTCAAGTTAACACCACAACACTGTGACAACTAAACATAAGTAGCATGCGATTGCGCATGCGTTAAACTCATGATGCACGTGGATCCCAAAACCAGCTGATACTGTACCACACGCAGTACAAATAATATCTCCAAAACATCGTTCACTCACATCAGTATCGATATAAATAAATTCAGGTTATATACTCTACCATCAGTTTATCTCCCGAAATAGGTGGAAACTGAGGTCTCTTCCTCGCTATCGTGTCTTCTGATTCCATGTCCACTGCCCCTTTCTCCCGTTTACGTTTTTGCGTCTTTTTAGATTTAACCTCTTCGAATGAATCTGTGTTAATTTCACAGTCCATAGTAGAACTAGCTTCTGTCGTTTTGTCTGTAACGGTTTCCATTTTGAGAAGTTGCGATTGAAAGGTTTAAAGTCAACTTTGTTTACGAAGATAGTTTACTCAGACATGCAGCTATGCCCCATGATGTTGAAAGGAAATTTTAGCTGTCCGCCGCCAAAGACCAAAACGTAAATGAAGTTTACTTTAATGTTAAACAATACAAAGATAGTATGAATGTCAAGAAATTAATAACACCATTACACTATGTTCTCGCAAAACGTCGACAGACATGAGAAGAACGAGTAATTTCTTGTCTATCGCTGAATTTCATTAAGGCAAATATGTGGGCACCTATTTATTTTTTAGCTCGGTCTCGAACGAGTATCTCGCGATCCTTGCTAAGAGAGAGTTAGTTATCCAGCTAACTGGAGCAGTGAATTCAGTCGTAGATGTACGTTTACAACAGCAATACTATCATTTTATAATTGTTTATTGTCTCATCAAGAGTCTACAAAACATGTCAACGCCGCTTGAAAAGCCACAGATAATAGCACACATCCAGAAAAGTTTGAACTACACCGTTTTTGATAGCAAATGGATACCATGCAGTGCAAAGTTTGTTTGTATGGGTAACTTTCCTAGAGGCACTGGAGTGATGCAAATATACGAAATCAATCATGGAGAGCTTCAGCTTATTAAAAAGGTGAGGTCTAAGCATTTTATTTCAAACCACATGTGTTAACCCACTACCAATGGCTTTCTTTTACTAGCATTATAATGATACTGCATGGTCTGGAAAAATCTAGCATAGAAAATGCCCATCTCCATGACAACACCACCACAAAGCAAAATAAATCATCACATGATACCTCACTTACTGTCGCAGTGTCCAAGGTGCAAACTTGGCCTTGAAGGTTGCAGATCATGTTTATTGTGATATTTTGATATGTGAATGATACTGTTGCCTGGTTTCACTGAGATAATTTTTTTTCTGAACTTCTTCTGTAGATTGAAAAGCCAAAGCCCATAAAATGTGGTACATTTGGGGCCACATCCCTTCAACAGAGACATATAGCCACTGGTGATTTTGATGGGAACCTACAAATCTGGTATAACGCTACACACAGTTTTCATCCTCAACCTGTGATTATGCTGTGCTCTTGATAAAGAGTCTTACTAATTTTTTTTATCTCTTAGGAATCTAGAGGCACCGGATGTGCCTGTGTATTCAGTGAAGGCACACAAAGAGATTGTGAACAGTATTGATGGTGTTGGTGGACTTGGAATTGGAGATGGCGCACCTGAAATTGTCACAGGAAGTAGAGATGGTATGTTGACATATTGCACAGCTTTATGTCCTATATCTGTGGTTTGCAAGCTGTGAGATAATATGTTTTAACAACCCACTTTGTACTGACCTACAGGGACAGTGAAGGTTTGGGATCCCAGGCAAAAGGACACACCTGTGGCAAATATGGAGCCAGTGGAGGGAGAGACCAAGAGAGACTGTTGGACTGTGGCCTTCGGTAAGTTATTTTGGCACAGGAGCATTGTTATTGTGGATAAAGGAAATGGCAAAGTATGTAGCCTTATCTTAACGTTACTAGACTCGCTCAAGAAAAGAGTCTGATGTTGAGAGTTCCCTGTTCAGCATTATAATGGGCTTAAAATGGTGCAGAGTGAATCTGTAGGCCTATTGATCAGGGCCTGACTGTAGTGAGATAGATGGAAACGAGCAACTATAAGACATTCTTCTCTGCATGAACATATTTTTACCCTTGTGCGTGTGCGCGTGTGTGTGTGTGTGTGTGTGTGTTTTATATACAGGACATGCTTTCAATGACCAGGACCGCTGTGTTTGTGCTGGATATGATAATGGAGATATAAAGCTGTTTGACCTCAGAAACATGTCTTTGCGATGGGAGAATAACATCAAAAATGGAGTGAGTTTTCTCCTTTCAGACCAAATCAAAGGAAGTCACTCTTGCTAGCTTGCATGCTAGTGACTCCCTTGGTTTACAGCAACTGCGCTAAGCTAAAGCCAAAAAACACTGCTTCCAAAGAAGGACAATGCCTGGGTGGATTTTAACCTTAACCTTTTTCACTGTTTTAAGTCTGGGGGTGAGCGAGACTGACTTCATTTTCTGTTTGGGTGTCTTATTTCTTTAAAACAGCAAAGTTTATCAGTGGGCAAAATGTGCTAACTGTCACCATCAGATTTCATGTGAAGGCATTGAATGGCCTTATGGTTTTCCCTATGGTGTTAAATTAACAAATTGATTTGGCCCTGTTATTAGAGTAGTTTCTATACAACTTTGCCTGACATTCAAATTAGGGCTCACTGTCTCTTGTATTGTCAGTCCTTTTTCTGTTTTGTTTTTTTCTCACCACATGGAAGCTAATAGGCCTACAATATATTGAAATTATTATGAATCACTTTTTTTATCCATGATTCCAGTGATTGGGCAATTTCAGTCATGGATGCATGATGACAGTAGCCTGGCAAGCCAAACTATACACATGAATTGTATAGTCTGGAATCGGACCATTCACAGCGCTGAAGCCTTTTGTCGTTCAGACTGTCTCTGCACCTAACAGGCCAGCGCTACTGACCAATCAGAGCTATCAGGCAGCCCTTTTATCCAACAGACAGCCCTTTCGTCATCGTGCTAAGCCCGCCCCAATGACTCGCTACACAGATAGAGCGTTCTGAATGGTCTGTTGCAGTTCGCGACGGGCCAGGATTTGCCTTAACCGTGCGAGAATGGGAGAATTGGGCCGTGAATAGACCAAAAGCTAGGCGTGAATATTTCTGCCAATATTAGTCTAGATGCTAGGCTATATTGACAGTGCAACAACAATATCAAAGCATCCCCTGATTGTTGTTTTTCTTTGTAACTGGCAGGTATGTTGTGTGGAGTTTGACAGGAAAGATATCAACATGAACAAACTGGTGGCAACATCTCTGGAAGGAAAATTCCATGTGTTTGACCTGAGGACCCAGCACCCCACCAAAGGCTTTGCATCGGTTTCTGAAAAGGTAATTAATAGAGAGGCGATTTTGGCTGAGGCACGCGGAAAACACGTCAAAGGTTATTTCTCACTTTCCTATTCGGCTGCATGGAGCATGGAAAGCCCTCATTTTAACATTTTCACAGCTGGAACAGTTTGTGAGTGTGTTTACTTGGCATGCCACTGGCCACGGGAGCCGGTGCCAAAAACGACACCGGGTCACAAGAAAGAGAGCGACTCTGTGCCCCCAGTGAAAAGCCTCCTTACTCACATCAAACCTTGGGTTAGTCCAGTGTTGGCATGCCAGAAACCAGTCCACTTCAAATATTTACGCTGTTATGAAACAATCAATGGCCACCACACAAAGCTGCTTCAATTATGTTTTAGGGGGAAAAGCAGGGTGTGTGGCTGAGAAGGGTTTCCTTGCTACTCTGCTGTCTCCCCAAAACTAATAAAAATGTTCCCTCTTCAAGCTTTTGATCTTGGTCCAAAATATGGGGTATAACCTTTCCTCTAATAGAAATTTGTCTTGGCCAGACAAATCATGTCAAAAAATCATTATGTTGAAAACAACATGTGACATAAGCTGAAATGGATTTGTAAATGTGTGTTCCATTTCATATTTTAGGCCCACAAATCAACAGTCTGGCAAGTAAGGCATCTGCCGCAAAACAGAGACATCTTCATGACGACAGGTGGAGCAGGAAATCTCCATTTATGGAAATAGTAAGTGCTTTGCTTTCCTCCATGTAGAGCGATGGGGCTTATAAAGGCTCTATAAAGTATGAATAGAGAAGCTGCTGTAGGCATGAATTTATTTTCAATTTTGTTGTTGTAAATCTCATGCTGTGATTTGTCCTTCAGTGATTACCCGGCCGAAAGACGCAAGAAGGACTCTGAGGAGGTTGACATGGGCGTGGCTGGCACAGTGAACCTCCTGCAGAATGTGACCTTGTCGACTCAGCCAATCGCAAGCCTGGACTGGAGCCCAGACAAGCAGGGTCTGTGTGTGTGCAGTGCCTTTGACCAGTCCGTTCGTGTCCTCATCGTGACCAAACTTAATCGTGTGTGAGACAGGGACTTCCTGTGCCCTTCTGTGATCTGAGGCACACACATACACACCCATACATGCTTAATGCAGTGTGACGCATCAAATATACAGTACTTTGGCTGTTTCAGTTGTGTTGGCATCAAATATGGGTTGGAGCCGACAGAATTTGAGAAGCAAAGTGCCCCAGGACTGTTTTGTATTGTTTTATTCAGCAAATGCATGTGGACACGTGTCTATGTTCTTTTGGTAACCCTGCCCAATGCAATATGTGTCATTTTTACTTCTACCATACTGTCCATTGGGTTGCCTTTTATTTTGTAAAATGTTAGATACTTTGCAGAGCATTTTTTGCTGACTGACAGAGGCTACAACTGCTGGAAATATATTAAATATAATATATGTTATTTTACATAACAACAATGCTTGCAATTCATTCTGTTTGTTTATTTCTGATAAAATATTGCTTACAATGATGGGTAAAGTCATAGTTTATCAAAGAATATTTGACAACACTCAGGGTCAAGAAGACACATAATCACACCCACTGGAAATCATGCAAGAGCTGAGCATATTATATCCAACACTTGAACCGGAAAAAATCCTGAAGGTCTTTGTCATCCACTGATTTGTCATGGATCCCAGCATACATACTTTTCAACAGGTCTGTCTTAAATCTTCCCTCCAGCACATCAATATATTTTTCAAGACAACCTTTAACGGAGACAAAAATGGATCCATTTCAACACTGACTAAGTGTACTATAATGACTGTTCCTTTCTCTGTAAACTAATTGAAATTGAGTAACAAGTGAACAGATATGCTCTAAAAGTACATGCATTCACACATTCTTAAAATGCATGTTTTAACTGCCACCTCTTCCTAACGTGATTTTGATGGAGACTCACCTAGACCCATGACTTTCCCATAGGCAATGAGGTTAGGACCCAGTAAAGGGTGGTCAAACATCTCCTGCTTCATCAGGATGCGAACTATCTCTCCTGTGATGAAGGCATCATCAAATGTTTGCTCAACAACAGGCCTGAGCGGAAAACGGCTGTAGACGTCCACAGCAGCCAGTGGGTCTGTCTTCACCAGTAAATCAGCCAGCTCAATGTAGGCATCGTGGACCTGAAGGATGAGTGAGAGAGCTCAGATCAAAACCTCCACACAGCACAAAAGCTGTTTTTTTTTTTTTTAATTAAAAATATTCTAATACTACCATAATACACATTTAAATAAGACCTTCCCTAGATTATAATTTTCAACTTCCTATTACTTGAAAGCAGTTACTGTACATTCTCGTACTTGAACAACTGATGGTGGGCTATGTGATGGCTATTGTACCAAGGCCAAACACGCTCACCTCTGGCGCCATGGAGATGACCTCCTGGTACAGGCTACCAGCCTCCTGCTGGGTGTCTGCAGAGCGGGAGAGAGCTCTGGCCAGTCCCAAGCGAGGGGCATGGCTCTTAGGGTTTATAACAGCAGGGCCAGCTAGCCTTGTGTTCGATGATGGAGACTCGGCAACTGTCAAAACGACATACTTGACACTATGATGACACTATCATGTGATATCTGAACTCAACAAATACATGGATTGTGTGTGTATGTGTGTGTGTCTGTGTGTGTGTGTGTGTGGTGTGTTTTGTAAAATACGTAAAGTGACCTTCAGTTTTGAGAGAGGCATGATATACTGTAAATGTTGCTTGTTATTTGGTGCTTAACAAACAAGAATACATTATTTACTAAATGAATAAAAAATATACAGTACATTCTATATCAATATTAGCCTATATACAATATACTGCACATACTGTGTCATACACATACAGCATATCTCAACTCTTTAGAGCAATGGCCTTGAGCGATGTGACTATGTCACCTTCTGCTTTAGCCTGAGGACTGCTGCACTCCTGTTTGGACTTGCTGGGAGAGAGCTGTGTTTTGGAGGAGGGTTTTCCTGGAGCCTTTGCCCCTCCGTCAGCTTTGGCAGGAGGAGCCCCTCCAGCCCGTCCTCTGGTTATAAATAAAACCACACAGATTGCACATTTGACATGAAACTCATCATATCACATGTAGCCTTTAAAAATAGACAGAAAAACATAAGGAAGCTTGCGACTCTAGGGCCGTAAAAAGAACAGCGCGTCGAAGAGTCACCTGGCTGCTGGCGGTGCCGCTTTGGCAGCAGGCGTGGCTTTGCCGCCTCGGGCGGCGGCACCCGACTTGGCGGCGGCCGCCACGGCCCCCCCTCTGCCCGGGGTTCCCCTCCCACGCCCAGCCGCCTTCCCAGCAGCCCCTGCTTCAGATGGCCCCGGTGCTCCTGTGGATTTGCTGGCAGTCTCCTTAGCAGCTCTCGCCCTCTGAGCCAGTCGCTCCTGCCACCACGCCTGCTCTGGGGAAGTGACAGAGGGAACCACTCAGCCGAAACCCAGGACACGACCGCTTCTCTCATGGCATCTAACACTGACTGCAGGGATTTATAATAGGTTCTTTGAAAGCACTCAAGCGGGCGGTAGCGGGGCAGGCCAAGCCCGCAGATGGAATATACATTCGGACGGTTTAGCAAGAAAAAAATAAAATAAAAAAGCAGCATGAAGCATGATTTTCTAATCCTTTGCTCCGGGTGAGTTTTATTCTCGACGGACCAGGCATGACTGAGTGCAAGTCTGAGGACAAGTGGTTGAAATTTTGGTGGTTTAGTATGGTCTTTTTAAGAGGATTATACTTGGACATATTCCTTCAAAAGCTATTCCACACTTGAACATGTACACTTCTGCATTTTCATATCCTTCCTTTTTAACATTTAAGCCAAATTCCCAAAGTTGTGCTGTGTGTTATAATTTCATACAAAGTACATTCATAACAGCTGGAGGTAAATTTATCAAACCTCTTGTATTTGTAAAAAAAAAAAAATATTGCTATTAGCATTCACCATTCCTTATAACTGGGAAATCTTTCAATTAATTATGGTTATTTATCCCTAACCTACAAGTACTAGCAGATGTAGTTACTTGACTCTCTGCTAACTCATGAGATTGCAAGGAAACATTTACTAGAAACACAACCTAATTCCGCGTCTGATTCACAATGACCCTCTGAAGCATCGTCCCATCTTACTTGTTAGCTTCTCGGGAGCCTCTCCAGCCTGAGTGGACCCTTCCAACTCCATACTGGCCTGGAAGCTCAGGCAGGCGTCTGCCAAGGCCTCCTTTCCGCGCTCAGACTCTGGCTCACTGTCGAACTGGGCCAGCTGGGTCACGCCGAGCAGACACAGCGCATGGCTGCTGCGGGGAACAGTCACAACCCCCACCTGACAGACCTGACACAAACCCAACATGTTTCTATTTGCAATAAAAAAAACAAACAGTTGACTCGCCGTTGACTGCTCTTTTTCTCAAGACGTGACAATTCCTGAGGATTGCACAAAACCACATTGATTTAAATTTCAAACATATGCCTAATCTTTGGCTAATCGTTTGTTATCATTTTAAAGGAGATATTCAATTTAATTCTCTTTTACTCAATGGAATATGAAATGGTATGACCAAGTATGAAAACTAAGCCTATGGAATATCTTAATCTGGTTCTGGATGCTTGAATAGATACAGTAGAATGCAAACTTAGTGGAGGTCACCTTTTCCTGCATGTCCAGCAGCTCTCTGCAGGGGGAGATGGAGGTGAGGCGGATGAGGGCGCTAAGTGCCTGGCAGCGCTGGGCGATCCAGGCCTGTTTCCCTGGTCCAGGCTGCTGCTGGAGGAGGCTCTGGAGCAGGGCGAAGTGGCCATCTAGCAGGACCCACTCCAGCTGCTGGGCCACCTCTCCGCGACACACGCATCGGGCCACGCCCTGCACGGCCAGGGAGACCACTCTGAGGGCAGAACGCAACAGAGCAGATCGAGGGTCTGTTTCCCAAAAGCATAGTTGATAACCAAGTAAGCAATTTCTCATTGCTTAGTTGCTAAGTGGCAAGAAACTATGCTTTTGGGAAACGGACACCGGAAAGATAAGGGAGGAGGCAGGGGTTCAGAGAATTGTTCCTTTTTTTTAGTTAGGATAATCAAAGGACAGAACAATGATTTGTCAGACTGTTTTACTGTTTTATGGTGAACTCACATGTGATAGACCTGCTCTGCAGTCATTGACTTCCCTGAAGGGGGATTTCGGCCTAGCAGGTTACCCAGGCTGTAGCATCCCCGGAGGAACTGCACATTGACAGTGGACAGAGGGTCTGTGTGGTCTAGCTTCTCTCCTCTGTGAGGGAAAGGAGCAGGAACAGTGCATAATGTCTTCTGCAATAGAGATGTGAAGAAATATGATACTTCACATACTTCAGATGTGTCCGTCACACATACATATTTATGCACACACACACACACACACACACGCATACTGTACACACACACACACACACACACACACACACACACACACGTGTATACACATAAGACGCTACCTGTCATATTCTGATGGTGTTAAGGCACGGGCCATGACATACTCCAGCCCCTGCTGAAGGTACAGGGCCGCCTCTTTCTCTTGTGTCTCTGAGTTTCCCTCTTGCTGGAGCAGAGACATGCCTGTATAGAACCTTCCGGAACAAATGGCCTTAAGATTAGGCAGCATGGTCAACCAAGGACTCCACAAAGCAGAAATTTTAGCCCACCTTAATGTCATCATCCTGTAACACTATACATTGTATCACTGACACACTGCTGTCGGCTGAAGGTGCTAACTGCAACAATTAAGACGTAAATCTTCCCGGATTTTCCAGTGGTTGACCACAGTTACAATGTGAGGGAGACAATGAACTTTTGGAAAAAAAAAAAGAAGCAGCCTTCGTCTGTTTGCACGGCAGTGAATCTATTCAGTGGTGCGTGAAGCTACATCTGCAAGAAAGGTGAGCTGTCAAGAAACCCCACTCCAAACTTGAAGCCCTAAAAACAATGCCCTGAACCTTATCCCAGCCTTATCCCCACTGAGCTCAGCTCAGTTGCGTCAGGGTCACCTGAGGGCTGTCTGGGACGGCCGGAGCGCCAGGGCCGTCTGGAGATGCTGCAGGGCCTCGCGGCTCCTCCCCTGGAGTAGGAGCAGGCGCCCCGCGTGCAGGTTGTGCTCCCAGCTGTCCTGGCTCAGGGACCAGGCGTCCAGGTACTTGAGGAAGGCCCGGTGCAGCCAGCTCTCCTCGTCCGCAAGGCTGGACTGGCCGTCCTGTCAGCACACGCTTGTTGTTATGCCATGCAATTCATTTCTTAGCAGTAACAGAGTTCAGAACAGGTGCAAAATAAACTGAGACAGAGAGAGATTGTGAGTTCCTTCTTAGCTTAAGTCTTTGGCCTTATGTCAGAGTTTAGGAGACTACATTTTATCAGGTTGCACTATGTGGATAAGTTCCAACGTAACTCCAACGTAACTAAGTTATGTCTTAAAACTGGTATCACTATAGCACTACGTGTAATATTTAATTTTATTTATGTGCTACACTCAAATGGTTTACTGTGAGTTGGAGTACTGCTAAGGATATTTGTAAGGACAGCAGTCTCAGCAAATTTTCTTAAATTGTGATCTGCTACAAGTGAAGAATAAATCTACAACAATACTCTACAGTATGTACCTGTAACTGATTGAATCTGGCTAGTGTTGTAGCATTTACCTTTTTGGCCTTTTTGGAGAGCCAGAGGTAGAGAGTCTGTATGTATTCAGCTTTGGTGGCCTGGCCCTGTTCCTTGAGCTGATGGAACTCTGTGTCCAGAGCTTTGAGCTGGTTCTCGAGCGTGGGTGTTCCCGTGAAGCCATGGAGTTTGCACACAGCCAAGATCTCATCCAGCCTCCCTGCGGTCTTGGCTGTGCCAAGCTCCTGGGCGTCACCGGTGTCCTGACGGGTGAGAGGACAGGACTGCTATCAGCAATGCCCTGCCGTCTAAATTCAAGCCTGCTGCCTTTCAGCTCTACGCTTTTTATGGAAGCACAGACCAAGTCTGCTTTCACCTCTGCAGTATTGTGCACTCTTTATCAATGCTGTGCCTTCCTTTGTAACACTGCATGCAGATACCTGCCTTGTGTCTGCTTTGTAATGTTGTGCATGCTGACTATCACTGCATTCACAGCTGACATGAGGAGAAGCTCTTGAAAGCACCACTTTGCTAAACTGATGTGGGTTTATTATATTACCCTATGTAATAAGATACTCTTTATGTTGCTTTGAAGAACAAGTATGTTAGATCTCTGGTTTGCTTGTTACATAAGAACAGCTAAACACTCATGAATATTGAATGTCTCTACACCGGAGACTGAAGAACAGCAGTTGTAATTATGTCCCAATCTGTAACAGGGTAGGTGCAATGAATATCAGATACCTTCTTTTTAAGACCATACATTTCCTCGGCATAGTGATATTCTTCCAGAGTTTTCCCAAGCAAACAGTGCAGTTTAGAATCCCTCGGCTTAAGTTTGATAGCAGATGCATAGTGGATGGCAGCCTGCTCAAGAAAGTCCAAGGGTGACTGTCCTTCAGCATACTGCATCATGTCACCTATACCACACACAAACAGGGAGGCAAAGAGAGAGATAGAGAGAAAGAGAGAGAGAGAGAGAGAGAGAGGGGGCACATGAATACACAAAATATGATTCTGTTGCACCATGGTAACAGTTATGAATTATTTCACACATCTTTTTTTGCATGAAATATTAACTGAGTTAGAATTGAATATGCAAGTAAAAATCCCTCTGTCATTCGCCATAAATATCAAATCCTTTTTTTTCCAAGAGGAAAGGCTCCACTGGGGAAAGGTATCATAAAAACAGCATCCCATATTTTCTCCTAAATCTAAAGGATTCATTTCTGTGTACATGCAAGCCATAAAAAATAGTGGTTGCCATGAAAATCTATTTATCTGTCTGACATCTGCACTTTAAATCCTGCACTTAATGTGACTTTATGTGAATCACATAAATCTAATGAAACGAGGCGACAATACCGGTTGATCCTCATACAAGTCCATCTCAGCTAACAGAGGATGATCCTCCCCAAAACTTTTAAACCTGTATTAAATTCTCCCCTTGCAGGTCCGTGAATTAAGATAATATTTCATCGTGACTAAATCCGTTTAAATCCTTTAAAGAGCCTGCTTTGATGTCATTTCTTGGAAGCGTGAATTAGACTGATCAAGCGTGCAAGAGGCGAAGAAAACGATCAGGGCAACTAGAGTGCATGTGGCCACAATAGAGTCAGTTTGTACTTAAAAACCCTCTTCATCTATTTTAAAGGTGGGAGTGGGATAGTCACATCAGCTGAGATTCAGTCCCTCTGCACCTGCCTGGCTTTGGAAGACGCTGTCTGTAAAGATTTAACTGTCCCTCAGCATGGGCACAGAGATCTTCCACGCTGTCCTTGCCCACAGCTTTTTGCAGCCTTTTCTCCCAGTTCCGCATCTACGGGACCAAATGTGATGAGCACTGATGTTTATATCCCAAATGGTGACCAGATCATTTACATTCATATACATCATGGTTTCTGAGCGAAAAGAGTCATAAAACTATACCTCTGAAGTATGCTTTGTCTCAATTTCAAGATTATTTGTGGATTCGAAATATGCTTTGTACCAGTGGGTTTCAGTAACTTCCTGTTGGGAAAAAAAGAATGGAATCAGTCAGTGGAATGGGCTACAGTATTCCGTGTAACCGTACGAGTCAATAATCAAAGATAGACGGACAGTGAGCGACCCCCAGGTCAATGAAGTGCGCAGTCACAGTGAAGGATGAATTAACCATGAGAGAAACCCAAATCAATGACTTTGATTTTGGCACAACAGGAGCAACCCTCCTGAATATTTCATTGCTGACCTTTGTGTCAAGGTCTGCTGGAGGCTTGTGTGGACAGTCCTTGGCATGAGACACCACCTCAGCCAGTTTGATGGTGCTATCACATCCTTTGGTGAGAGATACAGTAATAGTCTTGAGCACAAACTGATTATGCAGAACTAACAGACATAAACAACTTTTAGCTGATTCGAAATGGCATAGTGACTAAAATAACTAAAACAACAAATGTGTGAAATATGCACAATTTAGTGAGCTAATGCATACTTTCTGATGAAAAATATGACTACAGTATGTAGGCTATTGAACTGTCTGTATAGTAAAGATTGCTTCATGTCTTTCCATTTCAGAATATTCTAAAGTCAAAGTCAGAACATTTTCACTACAATTTCTATTGTTTAGCATTCCTCCTCTTTGTGTGCCTGTCCTTTGCTTTTAAACATCTGAGACAATTTCTCTGATCTTCACATAATGTATCACAATATGCAACTCTGCAGAATTAGTGTGCAATGATATGCGAATGAATAGACATCAAGATTTGCTTTAGTCTTTTTTTTCTTCCAGATAACCAGCCTACCACAATGAGCAAAGAAACACTTGACAGACGCATCAGACATCCTCTTGTCAAGATCCATCTCTGCCACTTTCCAACCTTCACCCAATGGGGATTCACTGAGAGGATCGACCTTTGACCTCCGAGTCAACATGTCAATGTAAGGAGCTGAGAAGATGTGTTTTGGGTCACTACAGAGGGGCACATCATAATATAGATAGGCACAAGTTGGTTATTTTAGAAATATGCTATTCAGTGTTTACAGATAAGAGGTTAGGTCTAAATGACATAGCCTTGTGTCCTACCTTTGATTTATAGAGACAGGCCTGTATAAAGCTGTCAGTGAAACTGGACATTCATAATTAATTTCATCTTTCACATTGCAGAAGCTGACAGCGACTGGTATCTGCTCTCTACTGATGACAACTGAATACACCTGAAGCCGAATTGACAAGATCAAAATGAGTGTACAGTAACTGAACAATAAGCAATAAATACAAAATGACATAACACAACTTATCATTTGAGAAAATTGCACAGCATATTTAAAAAGACATTGACTTTAGACATTGTAGGCTATCAGCCTGTGATGTCCTACTTGAGAATTGGTGCCATCTGCCGATGAAACTTTAATTGCAACCACAGTATCGCCGACATTCAACAGAACAGCTTTTGAGCTATCCTCTCCATTTACTGAAACTTGCATATTCTGATCTGGTAGCTTTGGCTGTATGACAGCCAATGTGTATTCAGCCGGGACAGAACCTAAAAGGTGGAGAGACATTAGACAGCTGAGCTAGGATAGTCTAGCACCTTTTATATGGCCATAGTCAGCTACTTACTTGAATATTCATAAACGCTGGCAGAAAATTCCGGATGTAGTTTAAAATTCCCCTCTATTGCCAAATCGCACAGTTTGGCTGAGCTGGCAGATAACTTGGTGATCTCAATGCAATATTTCTTCGCCGTACCATCTTCAGCCACAACTTCAATTGCAACGACGTTCAACCCATCATTCAATTTGATTGTCTTAGAGCCGTCCCCAAACAGCTATGAACAAATCAAATAAAACTGTTGACATAATAGCAATGCATCACCACAAAGAACAGTGTTTGCTTGGTAGAGGATGATAGTTTATGGATGTTCATGGAGTTCAAGGATGAGAGAATCACTCACAATTTTGTAGGAGGCTCCGCAATCACTTGTCAAGAGGTCCAGAGTCACTTTACTTACTTTGCTCTCAACCGTTACCTTATAAGATGTTATGTCTGGTTTGAATTGCGGTTCCAGTTTCCCAACAGAGCACGAAAGTTTCTCTAAGTCACAGTTATCCATCTTTGGCGCAAGGAAGTTCTTCACCCCTTGATTTCCAGACGTGAAGTGTCACTTCGCGACGCTGTAACCATAGAAACCAGACTGTGGTCACGTGTGACTAGCCGGGTTTACATGGGAAGATTTTCTGCCATTCCGATTAGACTATTCTGATTAGAAATTCTGGGACGTCTGTT
>JASCQY010000031.1:14677288-14688918 GCA_030264315.1 Sardinella tawilis
TGGAGATTTACTGTGAAAAACTCTCTACTGATGATGACTCACACATTCACTCACACACACACACACACACACACACATGCACACATTCTTCACAGTCCTTTCTGCCACCTTCCATTCACCTTGCCTGCTGCCGATGGACAGATTAATCAAGATAAGAGATTTTTATTTACCCTCGCCGTGCCGGCCAGGACAAATGAGTCTTTCCAAAGTCAGACTTTACTTTGAGACTGCAGCCTTGAGAGACTTGCCCATAGAGGAACTTCAGTGAGCCTGTGGTTAGCAGTGTCCGTCCTCTCCCTTTCTCTCTCTCTCTCTCTCTCTCTCTCTCCGTCATCTCTCTCCTTTCTCTCGATATTTTCCCTTCTCTCCCCCCTGTCTGTTCCTCGGTTCCCTCCCTTTCTCCCAGGGGCTTTGCATTAGAAGGAAATGACGCCACTCTGAAAGCACGCTCTGTGGCTTTCCAAGTGCTCACTGCTGCACCACTCACATTTTCATACACTGGAACAGCACTTCATGCACCGATTGACAGCATTATCTTTCTGTCATGGCATCATATTTTGTCTCCACAATTCTGTCTCTTTCTCCCTTAGTCTACTCCATGCGATGATATGTCCCACATATTACATACATACTTACAAAAGTGACAATTATATGTCTATGCACTTGGGGCCATCCAACACAGATACATGAGATTTAAGGTGACGGAAAACTGTGTGTGTGTGTGTGTGTGTGTGTGTGTGTGTGTGTGTGTTTGAATTTCCTGTGCGCTTTCAAAGGCCATAACCCATCAGTTCCTCTTAAGGCCACTTCCAATGTCGGTCTTCACACAGAGGTGGTGTGTAATGGATTTGATGCTCCCCATAATTTCTAAGACAGCGGTTTATTCTCTGACCATAGGAAGACTGGCCCACAGCTGTCGGGATATATATTTTCCGAGGAATGTTGATGCCTGTTAGCTGAAGGCCGTGAATTTGGATTTTTCCCCAATGACAAATTATGGTTTTAAAGAGCATCTACACACACACACACACACTCCCTCTCCTTCTTGCTTTCATTCTCTCTCTCTCTCTCTCTCTCTCTCAGTCTCTCTCTTCCTCCGTGTATATACACACACACACACACACACCAACACACCCCCACAGGGATAGGTCCCAG
Source organism: Sardinella tawilis (assembly GCA_030264315.1). Taxonomy (NCBI): domain Eukaryota; kingdom Metazoa; phylum Chordata; class Actinopteri; order Clupeiformes; family Clupeidae; genus Sardinella; species Sardinella tawilis. The sequence continues at coordinate 14,678,444 of JASCQY010000031.1, forward strand.
GAGAGCCTGGTAGAAGGGAGAGTGTCTGTTGTGGGTTTGTGAGGGGGATGAACAGGATCAGAATGCAGCTTGTGATTTCCACTGTAGTGCGTGACAGCTGGCGTGATGCAAACAGCTGAGTTGGAATAGCGGCTATTGTCATTATTCTTTGACAGTTGCTTAGTATCCCATAAACCACAACGAGGTGGTGCAGTAAGCTAAAGCAGCAGTATTCGACAATAAAAAAAATGCCTTGCGAGTGGCTATAATCTACATAAATAAATGAGGTACATTCAAAGATTTTGCCATTGGATTTCAGGCCAACGTTAATAGCAGGTTTTGTGAGGCAGAACATGTGCGATATTATGGACAGAGCAATTCCTTTTCTTTTTTTCTTTTCTCCCCCCACGATAAAGTCCCGGCAGTCTTCTCCCTCTGTAAAATATGCTTTACGGAATGTCAATAGTGCCACTCATGCCTCTCTCATGTCCTCGCTTTACGGCCACTGCGAGGCTCACTCGGCCCGTGATGTGAATCTCCGCTAACGGTGGCTGAGGGGGTAGTAAACTGCAGGCCTCTTCGTTTTATGATGTGGATGAAGTGGTGGTCGGGGTTGCCGGAGGAGCACAGTGCTCTGTCCACATTCCTCTCAAGGTCTCTGTAGTCAGAGAGGTCGCATATAGGGTCTAGGCCTGCACAGACAACGGGTGAAATCAAATGTCTCCTGATATTCTGTCCAAATGATGTTGAATGGAGCAATAGCATTCAAAACATGAATCATCTGTTGATCTGTTGTTTATTTTAAATTGAGATCAATTTGATTACAGTGCCAATGTATTTTGCAAGTCTGTTCCAAAATGTTATTATGGGTACCTTGTGGTTTGTTGGATATCCATAACAGTGCCTTTGAACATAACTTTTTAAAAAAGAAATCTGTGGAAAAGTCTATAATGAAGCTCTCTCAGAGATCTGGTGATTTGATGGAGCACCACTAGGTGGCAGCCAAAGACAACTTCAGGCATCCCTTTGTGCAATATCGGATGGCGCTGCACAGCGTTTCCCCTCAGTAGAAACCTCACTGATGTAAGACGATAATTGTAAGCTCACTCGATAAGCAGTCTTATCATGCAAAGTAAACAGCAATTATATTAGTGATAATAATAGCTAGTAGTAATTGTTCTGTATGTCTCTTGTTACTGTGAAAATGTGCTCTTTGGATTCAGGCCTACTGCCTGGTTGCATTCTCCAGCCAACATTTTTCCAGCACCCAAACGTCTGTCCATGATTGCTTGAAGGGCCTGGAATTTGTTTGTACAAATCTTTTTGCATCTTGCATAAAGTTGCATAAAAAAAGTCTGTCTGTATGCAAAGGACCTACGGGAGAATTAAGAGGAAGATGAACCGGCACGTCTAAACTTTCAAAAGATTTTCTTTGTCACCATGTGCTTTTATATCCACGATCTTCTGTGATTTCCTTCATTATAGTCTGATGTCATTTTTGATCTGCAGATTGTTGCCTCCAGCTGAATCAGCTCTTTTACTGACATGTACCCATAAACTAGTTTTGTGTGTTTGGAGCTGAATGCAGATGGGAGAGGAGATGACTGATTTTCAGAGTGATGACTTGAGTGAAGTTTTTGGAGCGACTCGTTTTTAAGACAGCTGCACTGTAGGCTGTCACTCCTCTATCATTTATCCAGTGGTGGAGCCAAAACCACTGGGGAATATCTCAGTGAGTTCAATACATACAATACTGGTGCGCTGATAGACTAAAAGTTGTTTGTTTGCTTCTTCTAGATCTGTTTTATACTCTTCTCTGCACATTCAGGACCATCCTCAGTTGGACTGTTGGCATATAAACACACAGGAACTGTTTACTCCACGTGTATTGCTGCAGTTTTAGAGCTAAAACCATTGACTGTATAAACTAGGCTAAAACACATCTGTTGGGCATGACAGACATTTTCTTGTTTTCACCTTTTATTCCCGTAAAGAGATATAGTCGAGCTTGTTTACAACCCAGGCCTTTACCTACAAGTCACACTACACAACGGGTTCACTGCTGTGTCGAAAATGGCAATACATCCTCCTCAATACAGTGAATCACCAATTAAAGAGCCAGACCAATTTAAGTAGCTAGGGAAATGTTGCGTGTCTTATTGTTGTATAATTATTGGGCTATTAACGGTTTCCTCTGCCATTGTCATCAATGAGGCGTTGGTCTGTGTATGTGGCAGAGATGGTGAGGTGGCTGTTAACGGATCTACATGACATGTCCGTGCCATTTCTCCTCTTCTGCTAACGCCAGCAGGAAATGTCGGGCTTAATGTTAGTAGGCTGGGTCGTAATGGCTGCCTGTTTCATCCTATTACGCCTAATCGAAACCGAATGTGTCATTAACTAATTGCGTGCCTTTTTTTTTTTTTTCTTCACCACTCTCCCCCCTCAACCCCTGCCAAGCTTGAAAAGACCCCTCTGTACTGGGTGAGCTGCCATGACACCTCTGAGGAGGCGATCTGCGCGGCCCTCTGAAAGTGACACCCTCCAAAGTTTAAAGAAACATCATTTATCACTCAGCCAGGCACCTGCAATGGCTGCCCCTATCCCTCCACCCCGCCGACAAACCCACCAATCCACTTACACACTTACACATGCACATGTCCCCACAAGCACACACACACACACACACTCACACACGCACACACACACACGGCCTTCATGTACATAATTGGCGTGGTGCAGGAGTCAGCCATTGCCCACGCTCCCACCCCTCTCTCCCTGTCAGCCTCTCTCTCTCTCTCTCTCTCTCTTTCTCTCACTCACTCCTTCACTCACTCCCTCCCTTCCTCCCGGTGGCGGTCTGTGAGAAACATGGTGTAAACGTTCACAGCATGGCTTTCACCACAGTGCCACCAGAGACTTACTGCGCTGCTGGAGTCCACGTTGTGCTATGAAACACCACCACACACTGACGTACGGCCTATATGGCTCCCGTATGTATGCCTGAAATACCACTTGCTCTCTCCATACCCCCCCCCCCCCCCCCAAGCTCGCCTTATTACTCACTAGCCTGCATGTGCTCTCTGAATTTTGAGCAACAGTGAAATGTAAATAGCCCCTAATTATTGTAATAACACTGTTGTAATGAGGCCTGATTAAATGTGTAATAATGAATGATTGCGTAGCCGCGAATGGCGCAAACTCAAAAGTTCACCTGGGTTGCCCTCGCTGTGTTGTGTTGTGTTTTGTTTATTGTTTTTTTTTTTTTTTTCACCCCCTGTGTTCCCCCTTGTCTCTGAGTCCCTGTGGCACTCGGTTACTCTTTTACAAGGGGACTTTGTGAGGCGCCCCTGGGGCCCAGTTAAACAAACACCTGTGGAATGCCAGCCTGAACGATGCCCGTGGTTCCGAGTTGATGGCAGTGTGTGATTGGTGGGTATAGTCTGAGTGTGTGTGTGTGTGTGTGTGTTGTGTGTGTTGTGTGTATGTGTGTAAGTGTGTGTGTGTGTGTGTGTGTGTGTGTGTGTGTGTGTGTGTGTGGGGGGGGGGGTGCAGACAAGGTGACATGCAAGCGACTGCAGATGTAAGACAGCAACTCGCATTCTTCCACCTCCAGGGCTATCAGTGTCCTTCCTATAGCGTCACATCAAGGCCACCACTGCCCGGCACAGAATGTTGACTCTGATAAAAAAAAGAGGATATTTGCAAACTTCCAGATTGCACTTGAAGACTGACGGCATTGTACACTTATTGACCACCACAGCTAGTTCCCTTGGGAAATTGGGCTCAGTAATGTGTACAGTCAAGGGTTATGTAAAGAGATTTGGGGGGTGTGGGGTGGCTGTGGTCTGATAATGGATCGTCATCCTGAGCCAGGTAAATGAACAACAGCTGGCCATGAGAAAGCTGCTGCTGAGCTGGGAAACTGATGAGAGAGTGAGCATGCTGACTTTGTCCTCTCCCTTAGAGATTGTTGAGAACATCACAAAGTAAAGTTAATGCTGAAAAGTAAAACTAAGCAGAATACAATTTTACAGTATATTGTTACATATTAAGGCAGTTGAGTGTGACTCATAAAACATAGGAATCTTTACACAATGCATGGCTTTGGTCATAAAATGTACAATGCAGATAAGATTCCAAAGGTATTTGGACAGTTTCACTGTACATTCAGAGATCATAGGTTTCCATCAAAGCCTGAGTCGGTCATTTGGGATGAACTAGCATGCCGCCTGCATGTGATTTAAATGCTTAGAACACACTGGTGGTCAGGGTTGGATGGTGGACCAGCAGTGGAGCCTACGGGTTTCACCTCTCCCTCTGGTCTGAATGCCCATTTGAACATGAAGCTATAGCCTATTGGTTAGTGCTGACACTTACCCTCAGGGCCCAGGCTCATCCAGACCAGACAGATCTGTGGTCATGCACCTCAACTTAAGCTTAAAGAGTGCATGGGTGGGTCATGCTTGCAAACCTCAGGGTTGATATACTGTATTTTTTTCACACACACACACACACACACACACACACACACACACACACACACACACACACACACACACACACAATCTACAGAGCAGCTGTGCTAGTTAAGATCATTTTTGCCCTGTGAGTAATCAGCCTGTGGAGCTCCTCACACCTGCAATGGCTGCCAGGCTATGACAGTGAGAGGTGAAGGAATCACAAATCGATGGGGCCCAACGAAATAATCGCCAGCCACATCCGTGTGAATCGCAGGCATGATGATGTGTCTAGACATGTCAAGGAAACAAGCATTTTTGGAGCAAGGGGCACATCGTCTACTCTAGTCCAAGGAAAACTCTTTCATGTAGCTATACATGAAACCCATCAGAGTCTGTATTTTTCTTTCCTTTTCTCCTCCCTCTCCCCAGAGAAACTTGGACAAAGTGAGGCTTGTCTCGGCCACAACAACTTCCAGGCTCTGCTCTGCTCAATGAGGCCGAGGTCTCTTCAACGAGCTCCTCGAATATACAGTAGATGTGCTGCATGGGAATCGGTCCAAAAGATACATCTTCCTAAATGTGAGGCGTTTTGCGTGATTATCAGATCAAAAGATCTCATGACTGTCAGGACATGGGGCTCTGTGTGATGGTGTGGAAAGGCTCTCTCTTGGTGAGCCAGTTTGTCATTGGACAGCCCTGTCACGCAAGGTGGAATGCGTTGCCATGGGACTATATTTAGCCGTCTCAGTGCAGGCACTCTTCACTCGCTTGTGATCTCCTGCAGAAATAGCTGTTAATAACTAGGAAAACACAATGAGGCGAGATGAAAGGAGATGCCAACGACACACACACACACACACACACACACACACACACACACACACACACACACACAGTCTTTGGCTCTGCAGTCGTGAAAAGGGAACTGTTTGGGTTGAAAACACGGCAATTCAAGGCTCTTCGTTAAACACGGTAGGGTAATTAACAACATCTGGTGCCCAGGGAGGGATGGGTATTTGAAAACAGGCGGTGCCGAGTTTTATTCCATTCTTTTCCCTTCCTTTTCATTTTTCCTTCTCATTCCGGTTTGATGAGCATAATTTGATTCTCCTGTCAACACAGACTTAAAACGACTGAAACACATCACAAGAAGTTCAATGACCAACCTATAAAAGAGATATTTTGCTAGTTTATTTGACCAGTTCCAGTAACCTAAATTCGAATGTAAAGGCAAAAGGGGTTCACCGTCTGGACACCCGAAGCAGGGCATGAAATAATACTTTACAGAATCATTAAGGACTTGTAAAACTTTGGCTGATCTCCGACGCATTGTTTTGAATGCAGCCACAAAATGCTGGTTCTTTTAGTCTGTGATAGTAATGTTGTGTGTTCACAGGTCAAGTTTCCATTTGCACATTTGACTGTTATTGTTTCTGTCAAACAGCTGTACTGGCCTTTGTTTAACCTCTGAACTGCTGGGTTAGAAATCAGGTTTGGATCAAACTGCAGAAGCGGGCAGCACCCATTGTGATGCTGTTCAACCTGAGGCCTTCTAGCGAAGCTCCAGCATCATTCACAGACTGGTCCATCTGCACATGGCCCAATGGCTGTTTCTGTTTTCCTGCTTAGATTCAGCGCACATGCTTGCTTTTGATGAGAGTGTTTATGTAGGGGGAGAAGTGCACACGCAGGCTCAGAATGACGTGCTGATGGAGTGATAGTCGCCTCTAACTCTCAGGCACTTTAACAACCAGACATGCAAATGATTGAAATGTGAAAATAATTACCACTACTCTTCCTTAGGTTTTATCCACATATTCTTGCTATCGTATGTTGCGCATCTTACATGACAGTTTATGTATTTTAAAAAATAATTTAGCATTTTCTGCTTTCAGAATATTTCACTTCCAGGGCCTAACTGCATATGTGACTTAAAGGGATACTAAGAGATCTATTGAAGGCTCTATGTCTGCATGTGCGGTCGTGAAACGTTGTGTCAGAGAATATTATATGTCAGTCGCTCCCAGACGGAGTTAGGGCAATCTTCTCGTTTTGATGATTTCGCCTTTACAATGGGAGTGTGTCAGCACTCTCGCACAAACATTCTAAGTGGTTTAAAAATAGCATTTTGGACGTGTGTGCGAGAGTGCTGGTGCACCCCCATTGTAAAGGCAAAATCGTCAAAACGAGAAGATTGCCCTAACTCTGGGTGGGAGCGACTGATGTAAAATATTCTTTGACACAACACATTTAACGACTGCACATGCAGACATAGAGCCTACAATAGATCTCCACCGGTGTATCCCTTTAATTATTTTAGGATGAGTGAGGTTATGTTATACTTTTATGTAATACTTCTCTCTGTCTCATTTACCTATGTCTATTGACAAAATAATATATATATATTTTTCCATTTACTCACTCATATACAGCATCACTCTTTGAAGGTGCCGCAAAGATACTCTCGGCATAAAGGTTTATGGGTTCCTTTTATTAGTCAATTTCACACCACTTTCTTCACACCATTATTAGTTCATTGCAGACACAATTTACTTGTCTCTGTACTTTACAACGCATCAATACCTTCTCAAAGAAAGTCGTTTTATTGGAGGATGTTCTCAGGCTGTAGAGCGAACCCTACCTCCCTCCCTTTTGTGTCGTTCTCAAGGGCATGATCGGGCGAGCGGGCGAGTGAGCGGTGTGGTGATTACACTTTTGGGCAGGTTGGCCTCCCATGGCGAGGTGACTGGGCAGAGAAACAGCTGTTCCTCAGAGTGACAGACATCCTCAAGGTGCCCCTGCGCCAGTTCTAATCAATTTGAGCCCCAAAGAGAGCCAAAGAGAGACTGAATGAACAAGAAGAAAAACAGATGAAGGGAGAGAGAGAGAGAGATAGAGAGAGAGAGAAGAACAGAAGAGTAGAAACAAAACAAGTGAGAGAGACACAGAGACAGAGACGGAGAGCCGATGCTTAAGGACATGACCGAGGCCAATCATTGAACATGAGCGTCAAAGAGGCATTTGATATCCACTTGTTTCATCACCACCAGAGCCCTCAAAACGAATGTGGCATTTGCAACATTTACGCGTCCATTCCTGCATGACAAGATGGTACAAAATGTGCCATCACTGTGGAAACTCTATCCATGCCATGCCATCAAGCACCCAGCTCTGCCGATCGCTCATATTATATATGTAGTGTAACATGGAACTTGCAGCCTATCTATCCATGGGCCTTCATTCTGCAGACCTCGGCAGAGTAAAAGCGGGTTATTTTGGGAGGCAGGCTGATGCGGAATGTGTTGTAACACACTGGTGGTGGAGCTGCTGCTGCTTCTCCTGGATGGAGGCATGTATGAACCAGACTCCAGGGGCCCCTGGAGCAGCAACGGGCTCATTAGACATGGGAACCATGCCTCCAGTGGCTCAAAGTGTGTGTGTGTGTGTGTGTGTGTGTGTACAGTAACATTAACCTGTCCCCTGTGAAAACAGAGTGTATAATCATCTTTAATGTGTGCGTGTGTGTGTGCGTGAGTCCATGTGTGTTTTTTGGGGAGACCACCCAGAGTGGTGCTCTGGACCGGCTGTAACCTCACTCCTTTTCTGACGCCCCCCCAAAAGCCTCCTCTCCGCACCTCTCTCTGTAACACCCACACCCACCCACACACACACAAACACACACACACACACACTTGTGCTTGCACCAAAGCGTTCCAACAAGGGGGAACAAGAAAAATCCAGAAGAGTAAAAAGATAAAGCCAGACATCCTTAGTCACAGTCTGGAGTGTGAATTTGTGATCAGCACACCTGCCTGTCTACCTCCCCCGCCGTGTGGCGTGATCACAGCCTCCGAGGAGCCTCGCTAATGGCGTTTCACGGGGGTGGGGTGGGGTGAGGGGGGGGGGGGCTTTTGCGAGGTGGAATTCAATCACACAGTGCCGTAATGAGTTTCTCCGTCGATTCACCTGTTTCTTTTCAAGGCGGCCCTCGACGCTCGCCTTCTCCCAGAGAACAAGGGAAGAGCGCATCAACATTACAAAATCAAAGAGTGGAAGGAAAGCAAGAGGATTTGGCACCTTGGAAGAAGAACTGAAAACAAACTCCAACCCTTAGGTGTAGTATTCTTCCCTCTCCTCCTCCACCTCCTCCTCCTCCTCCTCCACCTCCACCCCTCCTCCACTCCTCCATCCTGAGGGTTTGGAGAGGAGAAAACCCGAAAAAAAAAATGTAATTGAATCGATCTGGCAGGTACTACCAGACTGGGATTTCTTCATTTTTTTGATATCCTTTAAGAACCCTGAGACATTAGTTTTAATATCGGTCACAGCTTTATTCTGCAAAGGTCAGCTTGGGGCTAATGGCCTTCTCTCTTTGTGCCTCTCTGTCTCTCTCTCCCTCTCTCTTTCTTTCTTGCTCTTTCTCTTTCAGACTCAAGCCTCAAATCCCTAAGCCTCTCATCAAACCTTGGGTCACCGGGGAATAAAAACATGTGTCACCTTTGGAAGTAGGTTACAAGTTATAGGATAAGGTGGCCCTTCTCTTCTTTTTTTTCTACGCCCACCTATACCTTCATCTCTCTCTCTACCTCTCTCTTGCTCTCACACTCTCTCTCTCTCTCTCTCTCTCTCTCTCTCACTCTGTCTCTCTCTCTCAGGTTGATTGCACTGTGGCAGAGTTGGCTTCCTTCCAGCAGTTTGATTCAAAAGAGGCGTCTGTTATTGAATTTCAACCAGAAGCGATATCATAACCTCAAAAGGCCACTATTATCTAGGGAAGGTTCAGATGAACCTATTCATCCATGACTCCATGACTCCTTCTCTTACACCGTTTTTTTTTTCAAATTACGTGTCTTTTTTATTCCCTCTCATTCCCTTTTAATCCGATGCAGTCAACAATAGTTGTCTTTTGGGCGACTACAGACCTGCCTGACCACTTTGTTCTGACAGACAATCTGTTTACATAGCCCTGGTCCCCTGATACAGCACACCTCACCTCTACAGGTGAGAAGGGACTGTTTGTCCCTGAGGGACAGCTGCTTGGAGAGAGATGTCATGAAAAGAGAGCGAGCAATAGACAGAGAGAGAGAGATAGAGAGAGAGAGAGAGAAAGAAAGAAAGAAAGAAAGAAAGAAAAAGAGAGGGGGGGGTTGTTAAAGATGTTGAGAGATTGGTGTGGTCAAACAGATCATATATTGCAGGTAGGTAGGTCCATAGCCTATGCTGGTTCTCTTTCCAGGCGGAGTTTCCTAGTGACTCTGATGTGACCATTGTCTGACACTATGGTGTCACTCCTGCTGCAGGTCGCAAGAGGTGAGCTTTGGGCCTCGATGGTGGACATGATCGGCAGATGGGAGTGTTGCTTCACTCCTAGAGTCAGAGGCGAGGCCAGCTGGCTCAGGTTGCTCACACACACACACACACACACACACACACACACACAGGTCTGGCTGTCCATTGGTGCATCCAGTGTGGTCTACACTTTTCCATCACTCTGTGTGTGTGTGTTTTTGCATGTAAACAAACAGGTGTAAACAAGCCTCATAGGACAGGAGCACACAGTGCGTCTCCTGGCTGTCAGCAGCGATGCGTCCTGAAGCCACAAGCAAAGCCAGCGCCTCCTCCAGCACCTCCCACACTGCTACTATTTATACAGAACGGAGAAAAAAAGGGGCCATCCGGCTACCACAGCTTCCAAAAGGCCAGCAGCAGCTGCTTTATGAATAAGGAGGGCGATACATCACGGCCACGGTGGCGGAACCATAAAACGTCTGCCGGCGCAGGTTCAGGTTCAGGGCTTATATGAGAGGGAGAGAGAGAGAGCGAGAGGGAGAGAAAGAGAGGGAGAGAAAGAGAGGGAGAGGAAAGACCAGTTAGTCATCTCTTGTCATCTGCAGTCACCGTTAATGTATGTCCCACTTACTCTCGCCAGTGACAGCGAGCAGTGCGATGGTGGCCCCGTACACATACACACACACACACACACACACACACACACACACACACACACACACACACACACACACACACACACAC
>JASCQY010000031.1:14739997-14752415 GCA_030264315.1 Sardinella tawilis
TCCTCGGAAACGAAATCCTCTTGGCTTTAGCTAGACTAATTGACGGAGTCAATAGTCGGCTTTCGCCTAGGCTATAAGCTTCCCTCTGTTAGACTAAAACCCTAAATTTACCGTTCTATATATTTTATCAAACTACAAACTACTGTAGTTCAGTTAGTTTCCACTTCCGGGCATCCCCTTGCCCAAATGTGCTCATGCACAGCTTAGTGAGCGTGATCTCATTGTGTCCGGCTGATTGCGCTGCTAACGGCCCTGTGCTAAAGGGACTGAGCTAATCGGTCTGCATATCTTTCAAGGGGTTGTCAGGGGGTTTGGGGGGGGGGGCGCTCGGGGGGCTCTCGGGTACATCGGGCACCGGAGGGTCTGTGACGGGGATCAGACAGGACAGAAGCTAACGCACGCCTCAATCCTCCCCTTGTTCTGGGCCATGTCAGACAACAAGAGGCAGCTCGTGGTTTGACACCACCGGACTGGGTGTGTGTGTGGCGTAAGTAAGCCCCAGAGTGACTGGGGGGCAGGAATGGAGATCCCCGCAGATCAACAACGATTGCGCCGTGCTTTAGCCATGCACCACTGGGCAAGAACCATCATGACCCGAGCAGGGAGGTGCTTTCTGTCCAACTACTGAACCCAATGCTCCCCAAAAAGATCTAGTTCATTTGTTTTAATGAGGTATTCAAAGTCTCTCTCTCTGTCTTTTAATCTCTCGAGGAGAAAAAAAATCAGTTTTCCCCTCTATTTAAATCAAGGCCTCTGTGTCTTGACAAGAGAGTGAATAAGCATTTTTGAAGCATTCTATCTGGCCCTTTCAGTGGAAAAAATGCTGAGCCTTTGAAAAGCACTCTGGGAGAGACATGCCATCCCCAGCTGCTTGCCTTGAGTTCTTGGGAGTTGGAGCAGACAGCTTCACTCCCTCCAAACGCCCCCGGCCCACCACTACCACCACCAGCCCAATCCCCAACCCCCAACCCCAGCCCCATCGCAGGCAAACAAACAGCAGGCTCCCTCAGCACTGCCAAGTGGCTGGTCAGGGCCCAGAGACAGTCCAAGAGGCACACAGGACAGCAGTGCAATGTAGTGCTGCTGCTGTTGCTTCTGCTGCTACTGAGGTTCTGGGGCCCAGCAAACCCCCCCCCCTTTTTCCTTTCCTCTCCTCCCTCGCTCCTGAGCCCAGAATGGACTTCAGTCTCCAGGCCTCTGTGCCGACTAAAGAGGACACGGTCACAGTGACTTGCTCTGCTGCTGGATCACTGAAGGGCCCTAATCGAAACCAAATGACTCTGAGAGAGGGATCAGAGGAAGCAGAAAATGAAGGATGTGATTTTTTTCCCCCCAGAAAGAGATTACCTCTTAGGCCTGATTTTCCACACTGAAGGAAATTCCCCATGCAAAGCTATAACTGATCCTGAACAGCTTGGATGAAATGCACTTCGGATAACTGACTACCAGTGCAGAAACTAAATATTACAAATTGACAGGTTGTTTTCTCAAAGACCTTTTTTTTTTTTCATCGCCATTGTTCTAATTCATTCCTTGGTGGGCCTGTCTCTCACAAACATGTTTGTGTCCAATGTCCACTTGGCTCCAAATGTTACGAGCTCATCATAACTGACTCCATGCTATATGCCCTGTGCCAATCATAAGAACTGCTTTACAAATACAAACACACAAATGTTGAGTCATTGAGTACAGTAGCAGAGTTTCCCAAAAAAAAGAAAAAAGACACAGCTCGAGTTTTTTTCACTATGTCAGAGGAACGACAACAAACAAGAATCCCATTCCATGAACATATTACATATTCCATATTACATATTGTAATTAACCTGTTAGGCTACTATTATCATTGTTGTTGCTGTTGTTGTTGTTGTTGTTGTTGTTATGCATACAGACACAGATCTGATAATAAACCATTACAATCAAGAGAATTGACAACCTTCTGGTAGATGAGAGTTCCATTGATGCCACTTCCCACTGAAATGTTCTTGTAATCCGTGACATGCTGTAATATAAACATAGAAAAAACACAAGGCAGAGCAGTTAAGTTTAACCCAAGTTTAACATCAGACAGTCTTGCATAAATGTTGAGTAGTTTCTTTGAGAAACTTTCTCACTTCTCACTCTCTAAAGAATGTTAACTCTTGCCCTGCCAGGCTCTCTCTGTGTTAAAGCATGTAGTGAGGGCCCCCTGCACTGAGCATGTCTATCTGGCGGTGGGAACTGGGCCAGGGCCGGGACAAAGCCGCCTTCAGAGCTGAACTGAGGAGGACCTGGCAGCCGCTTCCCTCACCGACAATAGTGGTGCCCCTCTCCTCCTCTGTGGCTCATTCAGAGCCTCCTACTAAGACACCACCAGCTATGGGGGCATGTACCCCCTCCCCAGCCCCCCCCCCCCCACACACACACACACACATCCCTGCACTTCCACACTCCGCTTACCCCCTTACCCACCCACCCCCTTCCAGTTCTGCTCCATGACTACCCCTGCCCACCACATGCACTGGCGGAGGCAGTCTGTGCTAAAGAGAGGCCTCTTCAAATAGTCCCCTGAGAACCCCTGGTGAGATGCTCCCCTGCCTTTAGAAATGGCTTTCAGAGTGCTACGTTTATTCGTCTTTATTTTGAGAAAGTAAAAACTAAAATGCACACTTTTTTGTTTGAAACTAAATTCCAAAAAGTGTTTTGGTGATGACTGAACAATGTAACCCTGAACATGACCTGTCAAGACGTTTCTCAGACACACACGATTAACTAACTGCTTGAATTCAATAGCTTTTCAGGAAGATATACAATATGTTTGTTAAAGGTCAAATTCTGTGGGAGTCCAAAGCCAGACCTTAATTTCTTGTGGTCTATAAACTGGAATCTCATGACTCTTTGGTCTGAGGTGGAATTCCCATAGCCTGGAACAGTTTCCCTTTTCCACACCTCGGATAGGCCCTTCTGATTGTCTAAAACATTTTTATCCATATGATTATGCTGCACTGATCCTCTCTTGTGTCTCCCTTCCCCCATTTGCTCTTTAATCCTCATTCTGGACTCAATCCAGGTGACCACAACCATCACCACCTCTCTCTCTCTCTCTCCCTCTCTCTCTCTCTCTCTCTCTCCCCCTCTTTCTCTGTCCTCCTCTCTTTCGATGAGTGAGCTCAAGGGATGTGGAAAAGTACACAACCACCCTCAGTGCTCAGTGGTTCTATCAGCCCTCTTAGGCCTTTAAGCTCACTGCTGCAACAGGCGCGGACCGGCCTGTTTATGGGCTCATTATTGACTGAGTAAATTAGCCTAACCGGAGTCGGGGAGTCCATCTGTCCACCCCTATGCACACACACACACACACACACTCCTGGCTGAAGCCAATGATGACAGAGAGAGACAGGCAAAGAGCATGAGAGAGACAGAGAGAGAGTTCTGCTCAACCCGTTCACCTCTACGAACCCCCTGACCCTCGTATCATCCCACCACTCTATTAAACACACACACTCATTCACACTTATGCTTTGCCTAGTTTTATTCACACACTCTTTACACCCACATACACACACACACACACACACACACACACACGGGCTGGCCCTGGCAGACGGCAACGTGGCAGTAAGGCGTGCGAGGAGCTGTGTTGGTTGCTAGGAGTTGATGGAGAGGAATGGCTCATCTCCGTGGAGATGGCCACACTGTTTCCCTGACAAGGGGAAGGTGGACAGAACCGAAGGGGAAAGCACTAAAGATGGAGGAATGCTCTATCCACTCAGCCAGTGCCCTCTTCATGGGCGTTTAATAGACTCTTAATGGGACAGGGGTTTGTTTCTTTTAATACATCGGGGCTCTTGGCCTGTGATCATGTATGTGTGTGTGTGTGTGTGTGGGGGGGGGGTGATTGGATTTGTGTTCTGACAAGGAGAGGAGAAAGAGGAGAAAGAAAAAGAGAAGAGAAAGAAAAAAAAAGCTATGGAGTTTGGAAAAATTGCCGTGAGAAACTTACCGAGCGGAATGCTGCTGCCACAAGGTTTGATGGAAACAAATTTCTGTGGAAAAAGAGTGAACAAATATTACAGTAAAGACAAAAAAAACCCTAGACAGCATAACTTGATAACTTGATAGGAGGGACGTGTCTTGACTTGTTTGAATAAACCTCCAGTTTCTGTTTTCCTTGAGCTACTCAGCTGCATGGGTCCTTGGCCTGAGTGCACTGAGTGGGAACACATACAGCTGTTATTTACCTTCTCCCCACTGGTCTTCCACTACTGAAGTGTCTTTGCCAACGACACACACGCTGAGCAACAGGACGTTGTATGCAGGAGAAGAGCTCTGCTCACGTTAACTAGACTACACACACAAGGGTACTGTTACCACCATGAAGGCTACGTGGGACACAATAGTTGTGCTCCTGCTCCAGTTGTGCTCTTAAAACATTGCTTTACAGTATACTGTAAAAGCTGCAACAGAGTTACACAAGTTCTTTTCACCAGTCCTTTAACTTTGTGTTGTAAATCGTGGTTGCACAGAGAGATAGATAGATAAAAAGATAGATAGATAGATAGATAGATACTTTATTGATCCCTAAGAAATGTCTGGATATAGATTAATATGGATTAGGGACTGAGAAGAGGGGCAGCTGGTCGTACAGTATCACATGACGTCAGTAAGGAGCAGGATTACAACCCTTGCAGAGAGTAGCAGGCAAACGGGGGTCAACCCCCCCCCCCCCCCCCCCAAATCAAAGGCCATTGTTGTGTGCTGATTTTTAAATCCCACCCTTGCATAACCCAATTAGTGGCTGCTTCAGTGTCCTTAGCGATCTGGGGTAGTGTGTGAGCTTGATCTTGGGTCTGGTGGTGAATATGTAGTAATCGCTGGCATGTCTCAAGGCTGAGGCTGACCAACAAGTGCATGCTGAACAGAGGCAGACAGGCAGGCAGGCAGGCAACCGACACGTGCACACAGCAGTTGGGAATACTGGAGATAAACAGGAGTGTGTGTTCTCCCAGAGTGGTATGTTGGAGAGCCAGAGATAAGTGACGCACGACTGTTGGGTTTGCCAGTTGGGACACTCTCCAGCCCAGACTTACTCTGGTCCACTGAAACGTGACAGTGTTTTAACAGCTGTCTGCTTTTCCTCAAGCCAGAGCCAGTTCATTCCACGAGCTCTGAGCTTGGTGTTCTCCAGCCACACAGAACTTAAGCAAAATATGTTTTGTGACTTCTTGATATCTCATCATGCAGAGGTTTGTAATAATAGAACATGGCATTTAAGCATAAGCCCCTGTGCATCTGTTCCACTGGAGTGAATAGGGCTACAGTATATTTAACAGGCATGGAGTTTCACATCAGCTGTTATGAAAGAGTATACTATTGCTTTAAGAAGGGATGACTGTAGAGTCGCGCAATACCGGTCTCTGCCAGTTCACAGACAGCATGGTCGGATGCGCTCATGTGTATAACCCATATACGGCTAATCATGCTGCCGGGTAGGAGTAAGTGAGTGGGCAAGTGCCAATTCTAGGCTGTCCCAATAATGCCCTCCATGTTAAAAACACATTGTAGATGTTCGTGATTTTCAGTGACCGTGATTTTTAAATGATTTTGAAGTTCTGTGAGTAAAGAGAATGTGGGATAATTACCTTGCCAGATCTAAAAAGGAGTCCGCGGTTTCTTTGTTGGTGCTCACGCTCTCCAGTGACAAGCTATTCGTGTTCAGTGCACCGGCACCCACGCCGGGTTTGATGATAAACGCAAGAGCCACGCCGATAGAGGAAGCTATGAGGGTAGTCACCAAAAAATAAGACACCGCGATTCCTCCCAGTTTCCCCAACGAGCGAGTGTCAAGACTGGCAGCGCCCGAGATCAGGCTGCACACCACCAGTGGGAGAATGATCATCTTCAGCATCCTCAGCAACATTTCGCCCGGAAAAGCAAAATATGTCATTTGCGCCCGAGTGAGATTCATGTTCCGAATAATCATTCCAAGTCCAACTCCTACCAAAACCCCTGATACTGTTAGAATCACTAACAGATTTCTGTTTAAGAAAGCCATGAAACTATCTTTGCAGCTTTTCTTTTCGCATTTGGCTGTACCTGATGATTCTGGATGTTTGGACATGGCGTGTCCGTTTAACTCACTCTTAGTCTCCATTGTTAACGAAATTAAACGCGCGGAGTTCACGGTTACCGGCACTGTTCTCGCTCTCCAAAAAGCGTGCGCTCCAGTAGGATGCGTATCAGTTCTCTGGCCCTTCTTCTGCCAGGCGCAGCGTGCTCATCTGCCAATGGCGAACGAGCGCTTGAACAAAAAGGGCTACGCATGCACACTCCCCCTCCCATTCTTATAACCCAGGATGAAATGATGCAACAGGGAAAGATATTGCCAGCATCTGCAGTAATTCCTTGTTAGGATTAATGTTATTGAATGTTTTACGTATGCTTTGAGATTTTTTGTAAATGTGCCTCTTAAATTAACAATTATTATGCAGGATATAGCTTGTGCAGGTTTGTGCACAGTCCAGTGTGAGGTTTTCTGTCCATAATAGACAGTTGACATTTTCTGATTTTAGAAAAGAGGCTGGAGAAGTGCTACCAAATGTGAGCTGTCTCTGTCCCTCTCTTCCTTTGTGGCATTCTTTTCCTCTAACAGGCTGCTGTGGCTCTCTGTATGACCAAATACATACTTGCGTCCTAAAATAACTGTTCCTTGCTGCCAAGGGAGAGCGGCCTAAGGGCTTACTCAGCAGTAGGCCTACTACCATTGCCGATTCTCATCAGCAATAGTTTTAAAGAAGGCGGGATCATTATTTGTTTTGGAATATTAATGTTCAACATATTGAATGTAGTCATTGAATGTGTGAAATTATGTGAGCATCCCATTATTGCCCGTTTGGTAAAGTAGGCTACTAATTTAAGCATTAGGCCTACATTTTTATAACTGAGACATTGCTGTTGTCTAACTTCAGGTATGAAATGTGTTCCTATCTGGATTCCTTCGCAAAATTTCAGCCTAATTTTAATGTTCTTATTCCACCGCTAGAGGTCATAGCCTCCCTTTTTTAAAAGCAAAAGCTGCACAAACAGAATTGCCTTGTCAGTTTATTTCTTCACGTTGCGTTTATGTAGTCTGCTGTAGTCTTACTATTTCTGTGAGCAAATAGCCAGTCACGTGTTCAGCGACAAAAGCCAGAAATCAATGGATAATGTTATAATGCTGTGTGTGTTTTACAGTAAGGAACCTCACAAGAAAGCAATGAACTTTACAGTAGCCATGCTTACATGTGACGACGCTTGGGGGAGCAATGCTCAAACTTTCACTGGACTTTGTGTGTGTGTGTGTGTGTGTGTGTGTGTGTGTGAGAGAGAGAGAGAGAGAGAGAGAGAGAGAGAGAGAGAGAGAGAGAGTGAGAGTCAGTGTGATTCTATAGCTTATCTTTCAACACAATTGACATAGGCTACCAAAATAAAATAGTTGGTAAGCATTGTGAATTATTGCAAGCCACAGACATAAAGTCCAGTTAAACCATTATCTCAGTCATTGTTGTTATAGGCCTATAGCATAGTAATGGCATGATACTGGCCCACTATTTTTAAAGAAGAGAACTGATAAGAGGTCTAGTTTATTTACTCTATCATAATTAAAACTTACTCCTGTTAATATATAGACCCACTTACAATATGCAAGGGCTGTTTTATAAGCACTGACTGAAAGATGATACCCTTTGCAGATAATGACCTGCCCTACCTCCACATCAACTGCCAGACCCCAAGATTAATGACTGTGGCCTAGTCTCAGTGTTCTTGTTCACAAGCACAGTGTACTCCATCAGCAACTCCTCACACACACACACACACACACACACACACACACACACACACACACACACACTGGTTCTCACATGTTCAGACTTGTGCAAACAGTACTGCACCAACACTGTGCAGCGTGTATTCTGTATTAGTATATTCCACAAGCAGGCTACAGTTGTCATTATTACCCTGAAAATCTAACATTTTTTTCTTAGCCTTTAGATCTGTCTTAGCTCTCTGCCTATTTTCAGATATGGTACTTTAGCACTCCATTTCCTGTTATGCAGCACAGATTGAACTTGTAACAAAAAGATCTGGCCAAGCACAGCAGGCAGTGTGCCAGTGCATGCTACTCTCTCTCTCTCTCTCCCTCTCTCTCTCCCTCTCTCTCTCTCTCTCTCTCTCTCTGTGCTTCCCTCCTCCTTCGCTGACAGGGCACGATTCACGATTCACGAAGGGAGCAGCCCGGCGTCCTGCTTGTAAAACTGCAGCCACCGAGCTGAGGCGGGATCAATAAATATCCTAATTGTGCAACTTGATGCTTAGTTTGTAATATCATGGAGCAGGGCCAGATTTATTTACGGCTCACCCTTAAGCTTGACATGGAGCATTTGTCCCAAAGCAGTGCTTTATTCAGAGTGTTGTCAAAGTTGCTGCTGCAGCCTATACCCCTTTGGGGATACTTTGTCTCACTGGCTCATCAGAAGACATTACCCACTAAAAGAGTATATGTTATTACTCTTTGAAATAACACATTGAGTAAGGGATATTAATGTCCAGTTCTAACATTACTGTAACACTTTCTATGAACCCAGCATTCATAGAGCATTATAAATGCATTCATAAAAGGATTACAACGCTTGCCGTGTGTTCATAACTGTTTATACATTCTCATGACATCACTTATAAGGCATTATAACATTATCTTGGAAGCCTTTCCAACTTGAAGTGTCACAAAGCATTAAAGATTTCAGTTTGTTCTTTTCATATGCTCAACTGCTCATATAAGGTGTTAGACATGCTTATAGCGCACTCATGAAAGTCATGAAAGTCAATAAGGCACCATTACAGATTGAAAAGTGGTATATCTCTCTAATATCAAAAGGCCAAAGAAGTTTTATAATGCTTTGTGGCACTTCATGTTTTGAAGCAATTATGAGTACTAATGTAGGCCTAATAATTTATGAGGCCTTAATGCTTCATGAATGAGTTCAAATAGAAAGTGTAGTATACAGTAGTTTAGTAACTTAATTGTCATATTACACTGTAGGGTCAAAGGGCTAAAAAAAACAAGAACTTGCTTCTTCTGCAGCTGTGAGAGACTACATTGTGCTTGACAGACATGGGCTCAGTGGTGATACAATAAAAGGGACTGGTTGTAGCAGTAATGCAATATGTAATAATGATGTAACTATTGGTGCAAAGTAATAATGTAACAGAATAATCTTTGAAAGGCATTATGGGTCTGTAGGTTATTATTCTACTATTCTAAGTAATTTGTCCAACACTGCTGCACAGCCACAGGTTAACCAATCAGGACCCTTCCTGATTGTCAGCCACTCCTCCCTGCCAGCTATTCTGCATGTGCACAGCGCTCAAGCACACAGACAGTAGAGGCGTGACCTGTACTGACCCCTACTGGCCATGCCTCTAACACACCCCTGACTGACCCCTGAGTCTGTCACCATGTTAAAATGTCTGAGGGTCCTTTGACATGTATAGTGGACATAGTGCAGTGGACTGGCGGGAAATTTTTGGCTGTAGTGATGGAGGTGTTTAAGTACATAGATGTGGTATTACAATTCATGCAAGATGTGGTC
The DNA here is from genome assembly GCA_030264315.1 of Sardinella tawilis. NCBI lineage: Eukaryota > Metazoa > Chordata > Actinopteri > Clupeiformes > Clupeidae > Sardinella > Sardinella tawilis. The sequence goes on from JASCQY010000031.1 coordinate 14,749,603, forward strand.
CATCAGACCACAACCAAGGGGTGGAGTCACTAAGGAAAATGTATGAAGGCTTGGAAAATTGGTTGACAATAAGCATTACATTATATTTTGTAATGGCATCTTAGGGTAGGCTACTGTTAACATTCAGCTAAGCTAGACATTTTTAAAATAGAAAGAAATAAAACATTTTTGTTTGCAGCAAATCTTGTCAGGTCTGAGTCAGTTTAGTTGAATTTGAAAACATGCCTGACTGTCCTCTTGTCAGAGATTGCAAGTCTGCTAGGCCTAGTGCATAAAGGGCTGGGCAGCTGTATATGAGTGCCCCAGATGCAGACAAGGGCTGCTGAGTATTAGGCATTATGAATGTAAAAACCTCTCCACCTCATACCATCCCTAGATTGTGCCTGAGAGTAGCGTGCCCATCTCACATGCCTGGGATTCAGGGTTAACCTAATGCAGTCGCCTGTTTCTCACCACATATGCTATGTCCCACTAACTACTGTAGGTCCTGATAGAATGCATTACCACTGGAGTCAAGTAGTAGTTAGGATACTTTATTTACTGGACACCTTGCAGGCTTTCTAATACAGTACACACGTGTTATCTGTCTCAAGTCAGTGCATTTGAACTTGAGTGAGAGGAGAAATATTTGAATAGGCCTAGATGTAATCATTTGCCCGTAAAGCAGACACCGATCTTGGAAATCTGTGTTGTCTATATCTTTGAAGGGGACACGAGCCTGCGATATCAGTTAAAATTATCTGTTAAACCTAAACTTAAATGTATACTTTGTTGCAAACAACTCCGTACACTATTCCGTAGATCTGCGGTGTAATGAAAGCCTAAAGTCTTTCTCTAAATGGAAGAAGACAGTTGACCACTGGAGTTCCATCGCCGCGCAATCCGATTAGCTGGCGACTCGAATAGGCGGGGCGTGTCGCCAAGACTCTGCCCACGAGCCACTGCACAGCCCATCAATCAAATTAAATGTCTTGCGCTTGCAACCGGAGCTCGCAGCTGCCGACTCTAACCTACTGCCTACTCCATGGGCAGCCCGGGCTTGTGACATTGAGATGAGCGAATGATCGCCTTCTCGCAGTGGATTTCGAGATTGTGTCTTTTAAAGAGAAAGCGTACGTTGAATGCAGCTGGGCAGCCCAAATCACGCTGTGTAGAAGATTACAGATTTGACGTCCCTGTTGGTCTTTTGAAAGTAGCCTACCTTGTTGGTCTGTTTTATTTCATGAGTTACTTCTGATTTCCGTGGAACCGGACTGGACCGGACTCCCGAAACGGGTAAGGGTGAATGACTTAACTGGCAAAAGTGGAATCGCATGGACTGTCGCATTATATACATTATAATTTAGGTCAAGGAGTTTGTGTGTGTGTGTGTGTGTGTGTGTGTGAGTGAGAGAGAGAGAGAGAGAGAGAGAGAGAGAGAGAGAGAGAGAGAGAGAAAGAGAGAGAGAGGGTCTGGGAGAGAAGAAGTAAAAGTCATCCTTCCTTAAGTCATATCATGAACCTGACACAGCTACCAGTAAGGGGCAAAATCTGAAACATGTCTATGAAAGTAGGGTGCATTTTTGGGTTGTGTTAATAGACTGTTGGAAATTCAGCCTGCATGTCTTAATAAACCTTTCAATGACGCTTAGCACATGACCTGGCCAAAAGCATGTTGCACCGATAGTCAGACGTTTTTTCTCTCTCTGGGAAAGCAGGACACATTTGCCGAGGCGATATTATATAACTGAGTTTTGTACTAGGGCAGGAGACTTGCACGATGGCAGATATTCTTCTTTTCTACTGCACCGTAGTAGGCTATCCATTATGTCCGGCTTTAAGTGGTTTAAATAGGACACTTGGTTTCTTTTTCTTTCTTTTTTAGTAGCCTAATTGAAGTGGATGCTATAGATGTTTTACACAACCTCACTGCGCTAGACTAATGGAAATACAGTAGAATCAAGTATTAATTTAGTCCTGTATGACACTGGATGAGGATTATTAGAAGTGGCACAAAATAGTCCAGAACATGTTTTCTCAAGTTTATATATGGGCCCATATTCAGTTAGCCCAGATTCAGACATGAATATTGCTGGACTTTTTCCACATGCAGTGATCATCAGATGATGTCTTTGCATTTGTAGGCCTACAGTATATTTCATTTGATATATCTAAGTATTATTTCTCTGTCATATTAATAGCTTTTCTTATAATGCCCCAGTCAATTCTTAATGTTGGACGTGTTAGGTCCATGAAACAACTCATGATCATCAAAACCAAAAGCATGTTCAGGCACTCCATGATGAAAAGATGCTGATTCAATGGAGGCATGTAATGTGTGTGTGTGTGTGTGTGTGTGTGTGTGTGCGCGCGTGTGCCGTGGGAAGAGTGTAGGCTGAGGTTGGTGTGATTCACTAAACCATATGGGTCTGGCGAAAGGCCTCTATCCACCGCAAACTGCACTCAGTGATCTGCTTGAGTGTGTTGATTAAAAATAATTTGATTAAAATCTGTACCAAAACTAAACAAGTCATAACAGAAATATGTGCATAAATAAACAAATAATCAACATTCTCAATAAGATTATATATTTAAAAAAAAACAATCAGTTTAATACTATGAAGTCTAGCTGATAAAAATAGGTCAGTTGGGCCAGACACCATTCCACTGTCTAAGTGCCCCTGCAAAGGTTTTTATCATGTTTAGTTCCTAATCTTAAAAGAGAAGTTCGGTGTCAATCAATCCATAGCTCTGTTATTCAAGGTCACTGAATGCTGTTCATAGGAAAAAGAACGAAAAAATTTGATACAACATAGACCAAATAATGAACCGGG